>VUQR01009465.1:2081-16624 GCA_015108515.1 Hemichromis elongatus | reverse complement strand
TCGTTATACACACACACAAACACACACACACACACACACACACACACACACACACACACACACACACACACACACACACACACACACACACACACTACCAAAAACATGACCTCCTTGGTGAAATACCAGGATTTTATCAGCTTGTAAGGGGATGTGGAGTCACTGCTTGACAATGCAGTCCTAATTATCTATGATTTAGTAAGTTTTTTAGACTGTCTGGTTAAAAAAAAATGTAAATGACAACTGCTTTATTGTGATTGGGGCTTAATTAGAATAATAAAATAATATGTGAGTAGAGTGTGTGTATTAGAAGCAAAAAAGATGTCATGATGTGACACAATGATGTCATGGATATGCTAGTTAGAGAATGGTGTAGTTCCAGCAGGCTTCAACTAATTTTTAATGAAAGACACTATTTTTTTTTAATAGGGAAGGAAACTCTTGCTTTGCATTTTAATTTCATTAGCTATGATTTAATAAAAGTGCTTATGACATCCCACATCAGCTCAACATTTAGTCCATGTCATAGAAAATATTAATGTTGATCCCAAAGGAATGATATTGGGGTATTTTTAGTGCTTTTAAATGTCAAAATGATTTAAACATTTGCCTAACAAATGAAAGATCCCTAGTTTTATCCCAGGAGGAGGCACAAATCCCTCTGGGGTATCCGGCACAAAAATCTGCCAAATCAAACAATGTGGAGCTACCTGCTGTGGTGACCCCCTTGGGAATAAAGGAACCAAAAGTAGCTTTTATCTCTATTCAGGATAAAAAAAAAAAAAAAAAAAAAAAAAAAAAAAAAAAAAAAAAAAAAAGCACTAAGAAAGTGAAAAAATGTCTTTGTGTCCTACTACAAAGATATTCAACATAAGTACCTGGGATTGTCACTCGAACTCATAGTTAGTGTACCTAAAATTCTATCTCTCTACACAAAAAGTCTGAAAACACAACTGTGTTTTTTTTTCTTCACTATTATAAGTACTGTAGACAGCATATGTACTGAGTAGGGTTGTCAAAAATACTATACTAAAAATTACCATCTGATTAAATGGTCACTTGCAATGGTATTGATATCAGCAGTGTCGCATATGATGACGCCAGCCTGTTATGTCATCATTGGGACGTCGTAGGATTTGAACACTAGCATCATAGCAACCCCTAGCAAACTATAAAATAACTTGTATTGTTCTTGTCTTCAGCTGGAATCTTCTAGACAAGGGATGTTAAAGCCTTTTTACATTGTGATAAGTGGGCCATATACAGCCCACTTTGGTCCACCGGACCAGTTAAACTAAATATGTAAAATTACAGAAAACGTTTTGGTGGTTCATTGCCCACACTAGCCTCCAATTTTAAAATCTAAAGTCCAGACGCCTTTGCTTTACAGCTCCTCAGACTATGATGGCCTGGATGACTGAGAACCTTCACAGACATTTAAAATCTAAAGTTTTTGTTAATTCACAATTTTCAACAAACAAACAAACAAACAAAAACTTTGTTGTAGTGTAAATAGCAATGGTGCAATGGGATCTTATCGGTAGGGAAAGCTGTAAAAATCTATGCACATTTTTGGGTCATGTTTAACACCCCTGATTTAGATGTTTGTCAGCCAGTGGGCTGATTTTTGATCATATTCTGAATTTGCTGATTTTGATATCCAAATTGGACTGAATAAGTTTATATGCTCATGCTTATGCAATCATTACAGAAGTAGCTGTAACAACAAAGCCAAAAATATTTATTGATTTTAGGTCTGTTGCCATCTTTTTTAAACTTTTGGGCAACAGCCTTTTTATGGCTGTGGAAATATTTCTCCTGGGAGTGCACTCAGGCTTTGCTTGTTGAGGCTTAGCTCCTTAAATCTATATATAAATCTATATCTTAGATGATGGCCTGGGTTGAAATTATTACCTGTCCAAAAAAACCCGGCATGCTGCCAGTTGGTCCGGCATATCAACTCTGTAAGTCTGTGTGAGTTTGTGAATGTGTCAGGAAGCTCCAGTGACTTCCCCCTACAGTGCTTCACTGGCAAAAGCAAGTGGGATGGCTCACTTGTGTCTAATATTTTTAATTAACTTCAAGCTTGAATGTGTGAAATTTAATATGGGAAATTAAAAGATGATAATTTCCTGCTTTGGAGCCAGTGTGCTGGCATGAATACATTACAGTAAATCAGAGCTCTGGTCTCACAGCTTAAGACTACCGAGAAGGACAGTCGTGTGGTCTTATGGCACGCTGTTCTCATGAAGCAGTAAGGGTGTAAGGTAGCAATTAGTACTGCTTGTCTTCAGTGTGAATGGCTCCAGTGGCTGTTTTGTCTTCATAAAACTGGGCTGGAATTACATAATAAAGTAGTCATAAAAGAAAGTGGAAATAATGTTATCTGTTACAAATTAGCTCCATGCTGTCAGGGTTGTACAGTGTGTACGCCTAAAGTCATTTGCTCTTTTACACTATTATATTTTCATAAAAAATGCAAGATATAAAATACATTCAAACAGTAACATATTTATTATCCTTGTGCCTTACATGGAATTGTGTTTGTGTGTGCGCGTGCACTGAATAAAGAAATGCACACAAAAAAATGCAAACATACTCCTAGATGACGAATTGTTCGTACAACCATAATTTCACATCCTAACAATTTCTAATAAAAGGCAAAAAACAGTGGCGGTCATATCAGAGAAATGTGTTCTGCATGGTCACTTTCCACCTAATTGGCTATGCTTGAGAAATTGTACATTTAAACTTTCACCTACAGAACACTGCTGTAGCTATCACATTATGTGTGAAATATGAAATGCGGGTAATAGAAAATTTCCCTGTTGCACTACAATTAGGAATCACTCCATGGTTGACTTTACAATGTAACTATCTGATAAGTCGCCCACAGTGCCGCCTTAATTTCTCTAATTGCATGCCAGTAAAA
Organism: Hemichromis elongatus; assembly: GCA_015108515.1. Classification (NCBI taxonomy): domain Eukaryota; kingdom Metazoa; phylum Chordata; class Actinopteri; order Cichliformes; family Cichlidae; genus Hemichromis; species Hemichromis elongatus. Next base: position 13,692 of record VUQR01009465.1, on the reverse strand, counting down.
TAACAGTCAAGAGAAATGGTCTGTACACTCGCCAAGCCCAGTACATATTATGGACCTTAGTCCTCTGAGACTTTATTCGGGAGCCAATAAAAGCTGTCAAAGTGGGAACTAGCTCCTGATAGTAACGAATGGATTGTAATCAACTAATAGTCATCTATAAGGAGCGAGTTTGCCAGAGAACATAAAGCCTCAGGAAGTGATCCAAACAATAGTGGATGGAGCATGTGTCGTGATTGGATGTGTGCATGCTTGTGGAACACGTGCATGTCAGCACATATTACTAAAGGATTCTGTTTAATGTATGCGGTAGATCTGGTATGAATTTCAAAAAGATAAACGTGGCTTTTATTTTAAGGTCAGTCTTTCTCACGACTGGGGTGCCACGCCATTTGAAAGGGTGCTCGTGTTGCAGTTTATGCTCACGTGTCAGATTATGTTGTGATTTTCTCCTTTTCTTCAGGCATGAGTTTCATGTTGACATGGCATAAAAAAATGTAAAGCACATCTTCTGTTGTTTTAATGTGCTTAGGCTCTAATTAAAATGGACATGGCAGTAAGCGTAAAAAACGTTCAGAAAATTTTCATAGTGCATGTTTGAGGCATATTTCTAATTTCTAAATAAAAAAAGTATTTATTCAACAAAATTCAGAGGGCTGCATACTGAACTTAGGTGATAAAAACAAAGTATCAATCCTGTCAAGCTTGAGCTGATGCTAATACCAGTGTCAGCATTAGTATCAATACTCTGGTGCACACATTCCATACATTTAAAATGTGTCATATGTTTGACTGATGTCTGCAGACTGTGTTAACCATATGCGTCAAATAAACAAAAGGCTGATAGTCAGAGGAAATTACTGATCATTCATAATAAATATGCTTTATGATTTTCATATAGCCTGCAGTGTTTACAGCAGTGTCAGTTGTGCTTGAACATTTGTTTACACACGTTTGTACTAACTTTGCTGTGTTCTGCATGTGTATTTGTGAAATTTCCCCTGGGGAGATTTTGTATTGTGTTTGTCCCTGCTGTTGGAGGCCCATCCCTAAGGGTGCTGCATTCATAGTGCTGGTCCCTGCTGATGGATGGAGTACTGAGAGAGTGGGGAATTCCACAATTGAGGAGCACAGAAGCTCCCAGAAACACATTTTGTTTGAGAATGTTTCATTACTTCTGCAGAGTTGCTGCCTCTCATCGTCTTTGTAGAGACCCTGATGTAAACATTGTTTTTCTAGCTAATTGTAGTGCATGCATTAGTTAAAGTATATAAAAAAAGAATGCATATATCCATAAATGTCTAGATGTCTCTTCACATGTATTCTTTTAAATAGGAGTGCAGTATTATATTATGAAAAGTATTTACTCCCTTCCTGATATTTTATTGTTTTGCAGATTTGTCACACTTAAACTTAAGTGTCAGACAGTCAGATGAATTTTAATTTCAGACAAAGATAACCTTAGTAAATAGAAAATGCAGTTTTTAATGATGATTTCATTTATTAGGGAAAATGGCTTTCCAAAACCTACCTGGCTCCGTGCGAAAAAGCAATTGCCTCCTAAACCTGAAACCTGGTTGTGCCCCCTTTGGCAGCAAGAACCACAATCAATGAGTCTTTTACGTCACTGTGGATGAAATCTGGTTTGCTATTCTTTGCAGAATTGTTTTAATTCAGCCAAATTAAAGGGTTTTTGAGCATGAATGCCCTGTTTAAGGTCATGCCAAAGCATTAAGACTTAAGACCTTGACTAGGCCACTCCAAAACTATCATTTTATTTCATTCTTTTTTCAGCCATTCAGAGCTGGACTTGCTGGTATGTTTCAGATCAGTGTCCCTTAACTGGGGCAATAAGAATTGCAGTTCTTTAGATGTTGTTCTGTGTTCTTTTGCAACCTCCTAGAAGAGTCAGCATCAGTGCCCTCTTGGAGTAATTTTTGTAGGCTAGTCACTCCTGTGAAGATTCACCACTTTTCCAAGTTTTCCCCAACTGTGGTAAATGGCTCTCATTGCTGTCCCAAAATCTTAAAAATAGCTCCTGTAACGCTTTCAGACTGATAGATGCCAATGACTTTGCTTCTCAGCTTTTTCTTAAGACCAGTGCATGATTCATTGCTTTCTGAGATCTTTTGGTCTACCTCGCTGTGACAGAAAGATTCTATTTAAATGATTTCTTGATTCAACAGGTCGGAAAGTAATCAGGCCTGTATATTAGGGAATTACTTTTTCACAGGGCCACAGGAAGGGTTAGACAGCATTTTCACCTAGTATATGAAAATCATCATTTAAAAGCAGCATTTTGTTTTGGTTTTCTTTTTCTAATATTAAAACTTGTTTGATGATCTAAAACTTTTAAGTATAACAAATATGCAAGAAAATAAGGAATCGGGAAGGGGCAAATACTTTTTCACAGCACTGCATGGAGTCAAGTCAGTTGCTCTTTGGAGAGCAATTGCTCCGTTCATTATGTATTCTTCTCCAACCATTTTTTTTCTTTTGTAAAGATGGTACCATAATTTTATGAATTGCTCTGAAATTCATTTAGTCTTCCTATTCCCTGCTCTGTGCTGTGCATTTACCAGCCTTAATTCAACTATGAAACATGCTTCAAGTGTCTTTGAAGTACCTCTTGGTGTTATGGACTCCACTCAGCTGTGCTTGAATATCTCCCATAAAACCATCTGAAAATATACTTCTACTCTTGTTCTTCTGAGCACAAACCCACTCCCAGTGCACTACTGTGCATTTTAATGAACTATAATTACAATATATTTCTTATCCCCTCCATCTTTCATTCTTTCTTTCATTTGTTCTTTCGTTCTTTCTTACACTTACTGATCATCTCTCACACTCCCACATAAATAAACAAACGGGGCACACTGCCCGTGTATGTTTTGAACCTATACCATATTTCACCCTGTATACATGTGGAGTTTGTTTACAATAAACTCTCATTCACATCAGCAACTGGGCGTCATAATGACTAAGGAGAAGATGTACAGTGAACGGGGCATCTAAATGATTTAACAGAAAAGGTGCAGGCCATGATTGTGAAGGTTAAAGCAGCAGTTTGAACACTGATTGCTTTGCTGGAACAAAAAAGTACATGGGTTTTTTGAGGTCCTTTTTATTGTTTGGCCTTCGGCAAATGTCTGAACCAAGTACAAACTTATAATATATTTGTTTTGTTAACTGGCAAAATAAGTAACAAGTATTAATAACTACTTGAACTTTAGATTTTAGATTCTTGAGACAAAATTTCAATTCCAACTGTGGTTTGAAAAATAAAATTTGAAGTAGGGGTAATAAAGGCTAAACAAAACTAAAAAGGGTTATGATATAATGCATATTCAGAAGCCACTTCATTAGGTACACCTTGCTAGTAATGGGTTGGACTCCTTTTTACCAGTTGCAGCAGATTTGCTAGCTGCACATCTCCTGTTCCATCACAACCCAAAGGTGCTCTGTTTGACTGAGTTCTGGAGACAATGGCGGCCATTTGAGAACATTCAACTCACCATAATGGTTAAAAAATCAGTTAAAGACTACAATTTAAGCTTGACATGGTATTCCAGCAGATGATGGATACACGGTGGTTATTAGAAATGGACCCGTTCAGCATCAGGGTAGGTTCAGGTAGGTTGTAACATTTAAATGGTGCTCAGCTGGTACTAAGATGCCTGAAGTGATACAAGAAAATATCTTCCACATGCCACGACCTGCCTGAATCACTGATGAAAGGCAGAAAGGCTCCATGCTTGCATATTGTTCATATTGTTTGCATTCAGTCTGCAATAGAAATTGTGGACTCATTAAAAGAGCTAATATTTTTCAATTTTTGCTGTCCATTTTTGGTGAACCTGTGTGAACTCTAGCCTTAGTTTCCTGTTCTTAGCTCACAGGAGTGGCACTTGGTTTAGTCGTCTGCTGATGTAGCCCATTTGTTTCAAGGTTTAGTGTGTTAAACATTTAATGATGCTGTTCTGCGTACCTTGGTTGTGACAAGTAGTTATCTAAATTTCTCAAAGTCTAGTCATTCTCCTCTTGGATAAAAAAGGTGTTTTAACTCAGAGAATTTCTGTTAGCTGGACATTTTCTCTTTTTGGACCATTCTCTGTAAAGCCGAAATATGGTTGCGTGGAAAAATCCCACTAGATCAGCAGTTTAACTATGGGACATTCAAATCACTGAAATCCCCTTTTTTGTCTATTTTGATACTCAGTTTAAACCTCAGGAGCTTGCCTTGACATCTATACAAGCCAAAATCAGTTGCTGTGAGTGTATTTGTGGAAGTGTTTATAAGCAGTAATTAGTTGTTTGACATAGATCTGTCAATAAGATTGTGTTGAAGAATTTATGCAATTAGTAAAAACAAAATAGTAATGACACAAGGGGAAAGCTGTATGAATAAAAGTCATGCATTTCTTTTAGTTCCATCAAAACTGACTATTCTGTGTTGAAAATAGAAAAACATATTTATATGCATGTCTAGAGGGTAGAAGAGGCTTTTGTACCTCTGTTAAACAGATCACTCCAAGCATTCGACAGGCATGACTCCAGGGTAGACTCAGTTCTACCCGGGTGGCCATCAGTGGGGTTCTGTGTTGCGTCAACATCTTGTTAAAGATGCTACTGTGCTGTTTTATTTACAAAATTCTTTAGGCCCAGAGAGATGTTGTTTTATTCCTTGTAACATTGTTTTTTTTTTATACATCAATTTATCTAATAGTCAGTACAAAACAATAGAGGGCCCCGAGGAGCCTTTTAATTAGGAAAGAAATTTTCTGTATTTGTTATCTCTTTGGTATTCTGCAGCATTTGACTTTCACCAACAGGAATCAGTGACCAGGGCAGTCATTCAATAATGCAACACAAGCTGTTCTAATGAAAGATATACAGAGCATATATGGAGGACTCTGGTGGAAAATGAAGAGGCAGTCAGAGGCTGAATATTATAAAAAGTGTCTTAGAAACATCTTCAAAGGTGGGGTCAGGGCCTTTGATGATTCTTTTGAGTGAAAGTAAGCAAGAGAGCTTGTGGTGTTATGGGTGTTTGCTATTGCTGTTTATTGGCGCACATAAAATGAAGTAAGCCTGTATGAATTTTTGTGCATGAAGGTAGGTGTTTGTGTGTGTCAGTAGTAAAAACTTTGATAAATAACTTACCTAAAGTTCAGTTTCATTTATATCGTCTGAAAAATCGCAGCAATCAAATGACCCCCTGTGAGCAAGCACTTTTTGAAGGTGGGAAGGAAAAACTCGATTTTAACAGGAAGAAACCACCAGCAGACCCAGACTCAAAGAGGGCCAGCCATCTGCCGTGATTGGTTTGGGGAGTAAGAGGAGGCAGGAAGGAACAGAAATAAAGAGAGACCATAGGGAGACAGGACAAAATACAGACTCTGGGAGAGAAAAGACAAAAATGTAAAGACATGCTGCAGTGGTATATAAACGTGTGGGGAGTGGCAGTGTCGGCCTATAACAGCATAACTATAGGATGTTTCAGGCTAAACCCTAACTATAAGCTTTACCCAAAGTGAAAGTTTTTATTTTAATCTTTAAAATAACAAAATTTAAAAATCCAAACACTGAGTCCTTAAGTGACGCAAGTTGGACTTTTACCAGAAATTGTTTCAGTGAAGGCGACCAGTGAGAAAGCCTCACTGGAAATTTGATAGATTTGGTGGTTTGTTGATAGATGAATGACAGTAGTAGGATGAAGCAGTAGGAGAGGTAACACAAAGAGGAACAATATGGAAAAACAGACAAAGGCAGAGACAGTGGAGTAAATAGAACAAGCTTGTTGAGTCAATATCCATCTCCCCCATGGCTAAAGTACTCCACTAAGACTCCTACACTGGTCTGGTTTCTCTTCTGCCTTCTTTGTTTATCTTTCTCTGCCTCTTCTTTCCCTTCTTGGAGAAAATACTTTTGTAGAGGATTTTACAATATTGGGTTTTACAGCTACTGCAGTTCACAGTTATTTTCATTACTAATAGTGAATCCATCTATTAATCTATAAAATGAAAACTTAAATAAAATCACCCACCCTTCTTTGAGTCAAAGGTTGCGTTTTCAAATGCCTTGTTTTCCCCAAATAACCAAAAACCGAAGCTAAACAGTGAAGATCAAAATTCAGGTGTCAACCAGAGCCTGACCTTTTTCTTTCAGCTGTTGTTTACTTGTAGCAGATTTATCAGTGCAGGACGATTTGTCCAGTCAATAATTGACCCACCAATGTGCCTAAATGCCAAACATTTTACAAAGTTTTACCATTGAATAGTTTCCCCACCAGGGAGGTTTTTAGTGGGTTTTTTTTCAAAAAAAATAAATAAAAATAAAACACAAATAAAGAGTTATCTAAATTTTTGTTGAGTACCGATGTGGTAAATTGGCCAATCCTTTAATTAATTGCTTCATTTCTAAATTGTGTATTCTTGTTCAATTTCAGTGAGAACACGTGAGCTGTAGTCTCAGTTTCTTGTTCAAAGCAGACAGGAATGGATCCTGGTGAACTCGTGTGCCATTCCATGGACATTTGTCCTCTTCTAGTCAGTGTATTGACAAGAACATGATCCCTTGCAAACTTCCTAGCTGCAAACACTCCCTCAACTCAGGCTGAGTGATTTTTTCCCCTCTGTCATCTGGGCACCCATAAAAGAAAATATCTGATGTCTGAGAAACAAAAATTGCTGCCATAAAGCAACCTTTGTTACATGTTGATGATGTTATCACCGGGCAAACAGTGGAGGGACTGCAGTGAGTAGTGGTAACCATTTACCTCTGAAACTCTCATAAGAGATCAGGTATCATCTAAAGCCCAATAATACTAACTCGTCTCTCACATTGTTTTTCCTCTCAGACATTTGGACCCGGAGGAGTTTTGATGTGGTGTCAAAATCAGCCTTGACTGTATATTTTTTCCAGCAGCCTCTGTTCCAGATAGCAATCAAATGCATACAGACTATAGTGATGCACTAAAACAAGTTGTCACTTCAGCTCCTCTGTTTTTGTTTTCTTTTTTTTTGTGTCTCTGGCGTTCGCTCCACCTCATATTTAAATTTATGCTCACACACACACACACAGACATTCATGTGGGCATGCGCACACTCACCTTGTATAGCGGAGTTTAGAAAAGGTCAATCTTTGCTCCTGTGAGAAACATTGGCTGGCATGCGTAAACAAAATATCAGAATCTTTTCAAATGCAGCAGCATGAAACTCTTATTGCTTTCTTTTCCCTGTGGAATGATGAAGTCCCTCATTATTTTTACAGAAACAGAAACGAGATCAGGTTCCTAAAATCCATCCACAAGCAGTTTTTACGTCGCCTAATATATTTGAAAGCATATATACTTAAAGCGTAATTTGACATCTTGTTAATATTGAAATTAATAAATTATGACAGGAATTGCAAGACATTAAATAAATACATGAATTATTAATGGAAGTGAAATAACTGAAATTATTCAATGGAATTTAAATGCGGGCTTTCCTTAAGCTACACATTCAAGAAAAAATGGATTTGTGATTTATTAGAAAAAAACGTCGTCACAGACTATGACACAACCAAAATTATTGCCATATGCAATGAACCCTTGCCTTTAAAATGGTTACTTCAACCTTACTGTTATACAACCAGAAAATCGCATAGAGATGCATTTCAGATAAGTTGCACCCATTGGCGTTGACTGACTCACGTTGATTTCAATGTGTTTCCAGTTGATTGGAGATAGGTGGCCTCCCTCCAGACAACCTGTGCAATCACTGAGCAACCACCTATTTTTACTTAGTATGAGTAAGTCATTAGAGAGAAGTTAATAATCCTAACAGAACTTGCCGAACCATAGTAGTGGAGGCGGAGCTAAAGAAGTCCACAGGGGTGGAAACACCGCTTATGAAATTTTATTGGCTTTTTCTGTTGCTTTTTAAATCTTTAGCAGTATTATTTGGAAATAATATAACATTAATAAAGTGCACCTTAAGCTATTTTTTTAAAAATGAAGAAAAGAGACTTTGTTCTTTTTATCTATTAAATATTATCAATTTAATATATGGTCCCCACGTTCATAAGGTCAGATTTCACAATTAAAATCATTATACCTCGCTGGATTTCCAACAACTTTTCAGGTATTTATTTATTCTGTGTTTATGTATTTCTGATTTCCCCTGGGTCCTCCTTACGAGTTCTTGTTTCCCCCTGTACAAATCCATTAAAGAAAAACAACAACAAAAAAAACAAATACTGCCATATGTGAGTTGTCAGCCAATAATGACTCACATTCTATACTGTCCCCCTAAAACTCGCTGTGAAAACTCAGATAAAAGAGCAAACTTGGAAAGCAAGAAAGAATTCCAAACATCTTTTTTTATGTTACCTTATTGTTTGAGGAGTCATCAAGCTGACACGGGGGGGCTTAGACTGGGGGTTTCTATCAGTCCTCCTTACTTTCACTACTCGGCCTGAACCCAGAGAGACACACAGCAGATGGTGGCTCACAACTGCTTAAAGGACCTGCCATTGTCAGTCATATTTGTTTGTACATATTTGCAAAGTTCATTAAGCCTGAAATGTTGAATTGTTTTGACACAGTCAGTTGAACACTAGGCCAGCTCCTGCAGAAGACCAAGGATGTCAACAAAAAGCATAAAACAAAGCTACCGGTATACATCTGATAATGAATAACAAAAGCCAGCGTTTGATGACTGATCACAGTACACGTTAAAATTATGAAATAGAGTAATTTGGTTATAAGATATATTGAAAGCGGAGTTCCTACAAAGCTTAGACTGATTTTTACCAGGAATCCATTCTATAGGGAAACAGAGACCTCATTTCTCCCAGATCTTCTGTTCCCATCCACTGTACTTAATAAGAATTTATAGCTTTAAAAAGAGAATTAAAGATGAAAATGATGAAAGTACTGTAAATTTACGAGTGCACTCTGTCAGTGCCACAGGGGATCATCGCCCTCCATCTCCCCATATCTCTAGCATCTTCTTCTGTCACACCAACCCTTTGCATGTCCTCCTTTACTACATCCAGGAACGTGCTCTGTGGTCTCAGCCTTACCTCTCTAACTTTGTCTCCCAGCTGCTCAGCCTGAACTGTCCCTTTGATATATTTCTTCTGAATCCCGGTCACTCCCAAAGAAAATTTTTGGAGTGACAGCTCTGCCTCCTGCCTTCTTGTTAGTACCACAGTCTTCAAAGCATACATTAGAGCAGGTCTCACTACTATCTTGTAAACCTTCCCTTTCACTCTTGTTGCTATATTTCTATCCTGTCCCCATTTTTGTTTATGTAATTAGGGAGAAAATGTCTTTCTAAGTTTCTAATTTAATTATGTAATATGCAAACTGTATTATTCATTTTGGGCATTGTATTCTTTGTGAATGCCTCAATGGAAACAGGTGTGGCATCCGTAGTGATTAGATTTCTGATTCTACTGAGTTAGTAATTGATACATTTAAACTGTTCTTTAAAACACTTCAAATGCTCTCATTAACTTTAAATTGGACTCCAATGTAAATAAAAGGAATGCTGCTATTACGGTCTGGAGAGGACAGATTATAGTAATTAGCCATCACAGACCACTTGTCTGTATTTCATAGACTTTAATATAAATATCACAGTGTTCAGCTGCATAAAATATTTCTTAATAAATATGTAGAAAAGCATAAACTATGACAAAATGTTGTTCAGCCTCATTCACAGTCGCAGGTAGAGGACTGTTGAAGCAAACTTCCTCTGAGTTCTGCACTTAGGCAGCATAATTTATAGAAATGCCCCTTTCACAGCCTTAAGTGATACGTGTACCTTGAGCTGTCAAACAGACAGATAGCTTGTGTTGCATCTGAAACTGTGTAATTTGAAAGATTAATGATTTGTTTCTCTGTTGGTACTTTTAGTACCTGAACATAGAATCTGTTGATAGTTATCATGTGCAGCTTGTCACCACACAATTGCATGTTCCCAACAAGAATACCAATATTCCCTGTACGAATACCTCACCATCGAGCTGCAGGGGAGAAAAACCATTCCCCCCTGGGACTCACTTCCCCTGCATTCCCCACCACCTTTTACCCAGAGAGTCTGTTTACTATTGTAAGCATAAATATTAATTACTGTACACAAACATAGCACTGGCTTCCAGATCCACTAGGTTAAGGGCAGTCAATCCTCCCTCATTGATTGTACTGTAGGAATCCGTTTTTATGCCAAAAACTTACTTTAACCATAAAATAAACTATAACTAATTAATTATTTAAGAGTCATTTGAACCAGAGCACAGATAAACAGCACATTTCACAGCTAAGCGAAGGACCTATTTTTTGTACCAAACTATATTTTGGAAAGACTAACCAAGCCTAAAATCTGTCTCATGCTTCATGTAAGTCATTCCATCTAAGCCTTCTGGGGTTGTCAGGGACCTGGGTCTGAGCAACCCAGGGTTCATGAGCAGTTGTGAACTCATTTTATTTTATATGCACTGTGTTGCTTTTCCCGGGTCCATGCTTGTGTTCATAGGCAGGTGTGCATGCGTGTGTGACAGGCACCTTCAGACCCATTAGGCGTGGCCCTGCCAGGTGGCTGGCCACACCTGAAAATCATCACACACACCTGGAGCTAATAAGGCCTCGTCGTGGAGCTACTTATCAGTGTTGTGTGACACTCTGTGTCAGTTTCTTAGAGTGAGAAGTTCAGTGTGTGTATGCCTGCAGTTGTAAAGTTTCCTGATGGCTGCCTCTATTGTTTCCCCCCAGGAGGAGCGTGGAACGGCAGAGAGCAGCGAGCACTGGGAGTGCGGAGACAGGGGAGCGAAGAGTACTAACACAGACTTTTGGGAGAAGACACAGCACGGGAGTCGAGGGAACACGCATGTGTTTATTGTTATGTAATATTCTCTTCACTGTAAATAAACGCACTGCTTTCATCGCACCAAGTCCTGCGTTTGGGTCCAATTTCCCCACATCCCCACGGTCTGCAACGCAGACCTTGACAGGAGTATCTTCACAATATTTGTCTTATGAAAACTGAACTACAGGGTTTGTTCAACATATTTGTCATGGTTTTGTTGAATTCTCAAAATGTTCCAAAAATAAAACAAAAGGGGAAAAAGGAGGGAAAATTCCCACCTAGTGACTGGGACAATGTCTCCATTATCCTGTGAAACACCACTGTACTTTTTCTTTGAAAAAAAAGTTGCCTTTTCTCTTTCAGAGAAAGCCAGTGTTCACACTGCCCTCAGGAGAAAATTACACAACTCCTTTGTTCTGACTTGATTAAATACATTTCTTCCAGCAGCACCCTGTTCTTGCTTCTTTGCACTATGTTTAATGTCTTCACAGTCTTTCCAACACACACACACACACACACACACACACACACACACACACACACACACGTACAGCCAGAGGAGCTGAACAGTTAAAGTAAAACTCAAGGCTTAACCACCGATCCAGCTTGCTGAACTTTCTGCTCTATCGACACTTCTGCTGAGATTAAATAAAGCCTGGCTCCTTCCTCTCCCTCTCACTCAATCACTACCCCTACTTTTCTCTCTTTCTCTATCTCTCTCTCTCTCTCTCTTTTTTTTTTTTTTGGCATTCTCC
>VUQR01009464.1:1747-19417 GCA_015108515.1 Hemichromis elongatus | reverse complement strand
AAGTTCTGCAGCAACTAACTTTTAGGTTTCTGTCACAGCAAATGAGTGTCGTGGAGAATTATCAACACAGGCAGCTTTCAGCATGTCACCTCCTCTCTCAGTATGCAGGCACATGATTCTGTCTAGACAATGGTAGACAGGCAGCTGCCTGCAAGCACACTCACACACAGACATGGAGAATCTCACAGCAAAAGCATTCTGTCCCTTTCTTCTTGAGCAGTTGCTTCGGAGCACCAAAACTAATAGATGAATGTGCTCGGCCTATCAATCAAGCGGGACGAACAGGAAATCAATAAGCGCAGGCAAACATTTAAAGGAATGCGACACACACACACACACACACACATAATTTGAGCTGTGTGAATTTCCCTTTCATGTGCACAATAGGGTCCTGGGGAGATGGCTGCACATTGACCCAAATTTTCTTAGACGAGGACCCGCGGCTTCCACTTACAGTCACTCCGTCACCTTCAACCTGTTAATCAGCAGTTTCAGTTCTTAATATTAATAATAATTCATAGAGTCCACACTCGGGGTTTGGTAGTGTAAAATCATTTGTAAGACACCAGATCCTGGTTTATGTCTAGCCTGATGACTTTATTTCGTTTTCCCTTGAGGGTTAAAAATCATAATCTGCATATAAAAGATGGACACAGACACCGTATCAGCCACTGGCTTCTCGACTCTTCTTCTTCTTTTAAAAGTACAGTGAGTAATTTTTGAGATTATTTAACAGAAAACAAAAGTTGGACTCATAAACATTACATGATGAGTTTGTAATGACATCTTCCAGCAAACTGATGCGTTCTCATAAACTTAGAATTAATCCATTAAAAGTACAAAGGAGCGGACGCCGGATTGTGGACGCAATGAGAAACATGCATTAATACAATGGCCGCGAAGAACATCACTGTTCCTCTTACATACATAATATACACAGTATGCCTTAAAAATAACTTTTAATTTAAACATCACATGTAGCCCTTTCACAACATATATGGTCATTTATACATGCATGTTTGTACATGTATATTTTCATCTCTTTCTTCATGGCTTTCTCCTCCAACACTCCTCTCTTCTCATTTCCACATTATTCTCCTCTTCCTCACCTCAAACCTCATCTCCTGAACTCTAACATACAAGAACATGCTTATTTTTTCCTGATATTCCTGATAATTCCTGAACTTAATTATTGTAGATATGTGACCCTCATGTATCCAGGGATTGTTAACTGGTTATAAGCTAACATTATCCCAGCTAATGTTAGGCTTGTGTGTCTTAAAAAATTACTTCCCCAGTTTGATTACTTTTTCACATTGTATGAAAATGTATTAGCTAAGTGTTCACATCTAACAATGTAAGTACCACTTCAGATAAAGGTCCACTATTACTGGCTAACAGCAGCAAAAACAGCAGTGCTTAGTGACAGAAAAGTTCACAATAACCTCAACAACTTAGCTAAGTGTTGCTTACATCAGACAGTAATAAGTTTCTTTCTCTAAGTCGTAGAGCCTTCGTCTGGACACATATTGACAGCTGAGGTAAACAGCTCACTGACAGTCTACACTCACTACAGATGAATTGCAGCTAAAATTGTTTATCCTACAGTCACCACTTTAAGCCTCAACATTAGTCATAAGGCAATGCTAGCCAGCTTGGTTAGCAAGCAGCATTCACAAGCTCTATGGATGTAATTGCACTGAAACACACCCGCAAATCAGCGCACCGCAACAGAATAATAAAATAATCAAGTCTAACTCATCAAAACTGAGTCACAAGCGTATTGGGCTGACTCTACAACTTAGAGAGTGCTTGTTAGATATTTGTGCAAAAATTTTTCCACAAAACACCACAAACATGTTGCAGAGGTCGAGTTAAGTGACTCAAATCATTAAAAGTGAAGCAATCCAGCAGGTCTGAAGCATCCATACCTCAACTTTAGGACTTAACAAAACCAGACAGGTGAGCTACTTACCAGTTTATCCATTGTACCAGGCTGTAAGCATGTTCTTTTTAAAGCTGAAATTTGGGATTTTACCACAGTGCAAGTATGAGTGAATAAATGTATGAAAACTGACTCCTGTCTTAAGTGGCTATTGGAGGAACTCCAGTTTTGGGCACTCCTGCTTTGGCTTTATTTTTCAACCCCAGGCGTTGCCAGTTGGTTATAATATGCCTTTTCATAACATTAACCGCTTACTCAGAGCATTTAAATGAGACACCGAGGGATCCTTTTCCTACAAGCATCAATTTGGGAGTGATACCTGGGACGTCACAGCACCAGCGCCAAAGGACACCCAGTGAGTATATGTGAGGCTGCAGCTGCTGTGACAAAATTGCAGCATTTATGGGAATGAGATTCAGAGACTTCCTTCAGTCACTTTTTTCTCCCGCTCTTCGCTTTCCTTGCACGTTTACATCCCCACAGCCTAGATAAATGCACAACACAGCTCCTATTACAGGCACGAAACATGGCATTTGAGACACACGAACACAAAGGCGGAGAGCAAACAATAATTAACGAGACAAAACTTTTGCTGTTTTGTTGACAACAAAGCGAGCGGATGAAAGGGCAGAGGGAAACATCTGGAAAGTCTGATGAGGGCCTTTCAAGTGGGACAAGAGATGAAAACTCCTGCCTTCCAGGCATATTAACAAACTCTTTAAAAGGAGACCCGTTCCTTATTGAGGAGGGGGGCTCTTTCACTGGGGCCTCTTTGCTGTGCTGGAGTTTGTTTTTTTTCATCACCAAACAGTCAAAGAGAATTTGTGAGCAGAGCTTTAGAACAATCTGGGTCTATATTTAGAGAAACGAATGAATCCACAGGCACAGGCAGTAATCAGATAATTAGGAAAGCAAATTAAAATAGACAGATACAGTCTGTTTGCTGGAGGCCATGTTTAAATCCCGACTCCTCTCCCCTCTCTTCCTCCGTTTCTGATTCTTTTCAATCTGTTAACTCCACTTTTGTGTCCCTCTGCACCTCGAGCTACATCAGCGCAATCAATACCGAGGTACGTTTTCACTGCACATCTTCACTTTGACAGATTAATGGATCTGTGTCTGTGGACTTTTCTGTTTCTGTATGTGTGCAAGCTAAAACGGTGTAGTGTTTCTATTACATTTTACATCCCTCTGTCCAGCGACTGTGGCCCGTGGCGTTATTTCTTCCCCCCGGTTCGTCAAAGTCACGGGGTCAAAGCTTAGAGCTTTTAGCCTCAAGCTGCACATGTAAAGATTTGCTCCGTGGCATATTCCCCCTTTTCTAGCTCCAAACTCAATGGAGCAGACCCAGAGTACTCTATCGATCTTTATCAAGAGATGTCCACCATCACGATGTTTTCCCGCTGAATCTGTTTTCATGACAACAGACATTTTTCATCAAATCTTTGCAACTGCATTGTTCCCCTCACCTCCATTTGCCTGGAGCTAAATGCCACAGGAAGTCTTTCGGCTTTTTCTGCCAGACTTTGCCTTTTTTTAGCTCCACTTTGACTCAATGGTCTTTTTATATTCATCACGGCTGATGGTGCTTCCTTTTCAGTCTGGTCCAATCTGCAGATCAATTACTGCCTTTTTGTTCTTCAGTACAATACTCCTGCACTTTGCTTTCAGTATCTTTGGAAAATGACTGATTTAGTCCTCAGGGTCTTTAAACTTGCAGACCTTTGTTGGCAAAGCTGTGTGATCGTCTAAATAAAACAATGATATCACGGACAAACAAAACTAGCAACGGCATTTCTGTATGAAATGAAATATTAATGAGCAAATAAGCAACAAGCACGGGGAAGTTATGAATGCACATTCTCAGTCATTACTTATTAAGAAGTTCTAACGCTCGAGCTCATCAGATTTTTATTCAGTGCTGCTAAACTTTGATTGGTGCGTGAGATTCCCTCTCTTCAAATGAGTCAACAAAAGTCCCAAAGTGTATGAAATCACTAAAATTGTGGCTACTGTAGGATTTTATTGTTCAAATGACGACTGATGACTTGTGAGACCACCTTCATTTCCTGGTTCTACCCGGTTCTAACTTCTTATTTTGCTATAATATGCTTCTTGCTTTATGTTGATTGCAAGGCATCCATCAAATATTTCACTGTTTTCCTTTAAGTGAAGGACTCGTGGATGCCAGCTGTCTACAGAGCACTTTGTGAGATGTTTCTGTGCAGTTATGCTCAAACGCTACAATCATTTAATTACTTTTTGGTTCACATAAAGTCTTGGATCGTGCTCACATGTTTTGAATTATGCTGAAAAGAAGGAGAATGTTTTTGAAATTGTTTTCCTCAAGCTTTAGCTACGTGTGTTTGTCAATCATAGTCAGCATTGGCATTTACCGTACTGTTTCCTGTGTCAGCCGCGCAAGAGAGAAGCACAAAACACATGTTTTTGTTTTAAACAAGCATTTAAAATGATCAAATGAAGCATCAACTGATCAAACGTCTTTTGTTAATCACTCACTGCTAGCTCGAAACTGAAGAGCATTGTAACAAAAACGTTAAAATTAGGTTTTACCAACTAAAAGAGGCTATTTGGCAAAAAAAAGTAGTACACTGAGATAGTTACTAAATACACTCACTACCAGTGTTTGGGGTGTTATTAAAAAAGGTAATTCATTACAGTACTTGTTACATTACTTCCTCGTTACTCTGCAAAATGATCTGAAATAATTAGACTTTTATTGTCCCACACACCAAACATAGCCCTATCCTAATGGGGACACACATAGAATCTGTCTTTTGGTATTTATATGTGAACACAAAGCAAAGCTGAGAACTTGTACTTTAGAAACATGACCAGGAGGAAATGAGGCTACAAGCCTGACTGCTCATCACTACTTTTCCTTTGTGAGATCAGGCTCTGACTGCTGAGCTGGGGTCAGAAAACACTTAGCTTTATGATGACTCTGAATAGCTTCTGGCTAGCTTAGAGTTAGCATGCTATCCGTGCAGATGTTTGCAAATAGCTGACGTTCTGTTAGCGGTATAATGTGATTGCTTTTGTCCTGGATGCAGTTTTCACTTTGTCATCGCTCTTGTCATTGCCTTAAAAATAAAATCTCCACTCACCATGAAAAACTACTCTACCATTTTCCTCCTCCCTGCACATGATCTGAATCCGCTGGTTGCAGCACAAGAATTCAGGAAAAAAAAAAGCACTTTTGTTTGATTTTATTTCATTACTTTTTACATTACTGTATTACTAAAAAATGTAGTGTGATTAGACTAACATGTTACTTTGTAACACGTTACACATTGCTCACAGCTCTTTGCTAGCACCAGATTGGACCCCTTTTGCCTTCAAAGTTGCTTTAATTCTTCATGGCGCAGATTCAACGAGGTCCTGGATACATTCCTTAGAGATTTTGGTCCATATTCACATGACAGAATCAGACAGCTGCTGCGGATTTGTCAGCTTCACTTTCATGATGTGAGTCTCCCAAAAGTGCTCTATTGGGCAGAGATCTGGTGACTGTGGAGGCCACATGAGTACAGTGAAGTCTTTGTCACATTGAAAGAAAGCCGTCTGAGATGATTTGAGCTTTGTGACATGTTGGGTTATTCTCCTGGAAGCAGCTATGAGAAGCTATCGGATGAAGCTCATGAGACTAGGAAACCAGTTTTGATTATCCTACGTCAAAGGTAGCCTCGGTTAGAGTGGTTATATGAGTTACCGTCACCTTCCTATCAATTGAATTCATTCATTCATTCATTGGAAGGAAGCAAGGGGTGGAAGTAGAACTATGAGAAAAAAGATTTCAAAATAAACAGGAAGTAACGTAAAGAGAAGCAAGAATCCAAAACCATGACAATTACACTTAACATTTCTTCATATACTTTTCTTTGAGCACTGATGAAATGCAATGATGCTTTAAATATAACAAGAGAGAGAGAGAACTAGACAGAGCCCCTTCACTTTTGCCACTTCCTTTCTTCACATACTTTTTGCACACAGTGTGTGCATCATAAAAGTGCTCTCTATTTACCGTTCCTATGTTGACATTTGAGAGTTGACCTTTGAAATCAAACGGTCGCGTAAGCAGGGACCAGGGATGGCATTAATGAGGGAATTTGGCGCATAGTGTCGATTTAAAAGTCCATTAACTTTGCAGAGCTCTCTGCATACCAACTCTGCTCTGTGTTTTTCCCCAGTCTACCACAGCTAATTGCCATTCTGGGTGGGGATGGCTATAAAAGTTCCCGTTTAGCCATTCGCAGAGGTTCCTAGGTGCACCTTGTGGTGTATGAGACAATATAAGCCTTTCTCCAAATAAATAAGATAACGGAAGAAACGGGTCTATGGGGACATCTGATTCTGCATGCTGAGCTCAATAGTTAGTAACAGATGTTATCAAGAAGTAAATTCCTGATCCCCTCTGTGCAATTTCCACGTGTTGTCTCTTGGAATCGCAACAAATCATCAGCAGAGGGGGATAAAGGGGTGACAGAGAGAAATATTTCCACCAAAAAAATTAGTATGGAACAGAAGTATGGACAATTTACACTCAACTTTTTTTGCTTCGAGGATAATGGATAACAGAGGGAGGGATGAATGTCTGGAGACTTTTGTGGTTACTTTCTTTACGATGTCAAAATGCATCTCTAACCTGCAAATGCAAAGCAGGTCGATTTAAAATTTTTAAATCACCATATTTAATTCTTTCTTCTGTCTTGTTCTTGTTTTTTTTTAATTAAAGATAAAAACGAGCTAATGCATATTATTATTAGAGTTCACCTGCCTGCCCATATTGTTATTCTTGAACTGTATTAGCGCAGCTTTGCATGAATAATATGATTTACAGATTTATTTCGAACATGTTAATATAAATAAAATAAATACAAAATATTGTAACACACAATTAACATACCTGAAAACGTGTAGGATGAAGTTTACACTTAGCTAATCATACTCTCTTTAATACTATTAATTAATAATATTTATTTACAATCAGTGTTTATCAATAGATAATCAGACAATGTACATCTACAACTACAAGTCTACACACACACATACAATACATATACAGAGCAATATAAACTTCACAAACCAAAACAACTAACTATTCTGACATTAGGCTACAAACCCTGTGAGCAATATTTCTCTCATTACACGTATCTTAAAAAACGAATTTATTTATATTTATTTTTTTATATTATTTTTTAAAAATAATTAAAAATTATGTTTGGACGTAGTTGTAACAGGATACTTAAAAAGGTTTTTCTAATCTTACACCACATATGGATACAGAAAAAACTTCAGATTTTTTTGTGTATTAAACTGTAACCGCTGCCACCCGGATGGTTTCTGGCAACAAATTGTTCCTTACATAATACATCAATAACTCCTTTTTTGAGTTCTACAGGACTAAATTATTTAAAATATTTTGACTAGTATGTTCAGAAAATCTGACACTGTCTCCTTTATTGTTGCAATAAATTAAGTGGTTGTCATGATTTTTTTTTTATAGGTATTTACACAGCATAACTACAATAAGAACAGTAACAGATGACAAGTGATTTCTAATCGGTCACAAGCTTTCCATAAAAAACCCCCCAGTAATGCTTGTAATGCAACTAACAAACAAACAAAATGTATGAGGTTACATAACTACATCACACATTTGAGGCGTTCTGATAGTCAAGCGTAATAGGATTCCTGTACATTTCTATAATCTACTCCAGGTTTGCATCCATTTCTGTGTCAACTCACAATTTAGCCTTTTTAATTATGATATTCAGCCAAAAATGATATTTAAGTAGCAATTTACTATAAAAACACAAGATCTAAAGAAGAAGTAAATACATTTTAAAAATGATAAAAATTAAATAATTATTAAAATAATTTATAAGAGTTTTGTGGCCTGGGTTTCTGCTGTTAATGGTCTCTCTCTTAGTGGGAGATGTAGGCCGCAGCTTCCTTGCGGGTCCACCTGCAGGTGGAGTTGTCATTTCCTGTGCTTTCTCTCTCGCACCTGCTGCTCATGGTTTAAATAGCTCATGGTATTTATGGACCGGCTGCTGTTGCTGCTCTCTGCCAGATTGTTGTCACCGTCGTGGTAGTAAATAGGTCTCTTTTGTTACCTCCTTGTTCTTCGCCTGCTAATTCTCTGCTCCCGTTTGCCTGTGTCACACCACCAAGTTTGCAATCTCGCATAACTTCGAGGAGTTTAACAAGCAAAGCCAGATCAAATCAGCCGGTCAAAAAACCCAATGACTTACCTGAAACTTACCTGCGTTCCCACGCTCCATGAAATCTCTTGTTTCTTAGTGGAATTGCACCTGCCTGCTCACCTATTGAGGAAAACAACAAGTGAGGCCTTAATCTAATCACAAGCTTTGCAAGATCTTACCAGTCTCACCTTGGTTGTTGCTAACATCTCCTGCAGTGAAGACTCCCTCCCAAGCCACTCACCGGTTCTCTGATTATTCCTCCTTCCTTTTCAATAAAAACCTCTTCAAACTGCCATCAAGTACCCGACTCTCTCATAGTCTGCATTGCTCACTCTTGTTTTCTCTAAATCCTAACTCTCTCAGCCCTCCTAGGCGCCACCTACAAGGGTTTGGGCTCACGATCTCTGCTCTCCAGCCTGCACACCTGCTTGTCACTTGCTGTACTCATGGACCAGCTCCAGTATTCAGTCTTTTTCAGTTTATCATCTAACTCAGACTCATCCTGCGTGCGGCTGAGGGAGTTACAACCCCACATTCACTTACCTGCCTCCCTTAGGTGCATTTCCCAGTCAGCTACTCCCCTCCCAGTCCCACGTGCCTGCTCACCCTCCAACGTACAGGATTCCCTCCAGATGTCTGACCAGTGCTTATCCCCCCACATTATATTTCTCCGGTGTCCCAAGTAAGCAACTGCAAAAAATTCAACACATCCATTCTAACCACGGTAATGGTTGTAACACCCCTCTCCTGTTTCCCCGGGTGGCTGACCCGAGACACCAGACCCTCCCTATGTTTCCCTCCATGAAAATCCTTGTAAGGAAATAAACTCTGTTAACAGTTTGCTGTTTTCTCCCAGGTCCTGCTTAAGGTCTAATTTAGACTTCTGCTGGGATCTTTGTAGAGCCTACGATGTAACCTAAGCAAGTAACATTTATGCTTATGCTCGATGCATTATGTGATAATTACTGTGTGGTCATATAAACAATGCTGGAATTTTTTCCCCTCCGTTTTCAGATGCAAACATATTTGTTACCTTTTAGTTTTCCCACCTTTTAGTATTCCCACCTGTTTTGTTGCAAAACATCCACAATCTCCCTCTAGGAGTTTGTGAATCCTTACATTCATACCGAATTATTCCTTTTACTGAGGTGGTGATTGTTATTCTCTCACTGATAAATTCAAAACCCCTGGTAAAAAAATACCTGAAAATGACCTGTACCACAGGAATATATTGCATCGGCCTATAGACGTGGATGGCACGTGTCGTCGCAGCTTACGGTGTAGATTTCCTGTGGAAGCATAAATCAGGAGTAAGAGTCAGCTCTTATAAATACTTTCCAATCTCATCTCAGAGTCTGCTCTTTGCATCCAGATTGTGGTGAAATATAACAATGAGCGACAAATTAAGCGCCAGAAATGAATTCTTGGGTTAAAAACAAAAGGTAATGATTTGAACAGATTCTTGTATTTGCAGATGTTTGTTATAGTTACATGTTGCACAATTATATGTAACATAATTGTAACAAAGAAATGTTTCTGCCAAATTTGCCTGTGTAGGAATAAAAACTGTATACTTTATTTAATTAAGTATCTACGGAGCCCCGCAGGGGACATGGGTGAAAAAAAAAATAAGATGAACTTTTGCGAGCGCTCGCAAAAGTTCATCTTATTTTTTTTTTCACCCATGTCCCCTGCGGGGCTCCGTAAGTATCAGTACGTTACTTCTGGACAGTAAATTTATTTTTGACTTATTTATTTGAGATGTACCCCTGAGCAGGTAATTTTATTGTAACACATGGTACACAGAGACTTGGATGTACATCATGTGGAATGCATGTCAGGGCTGTCCCTGGTGCTGAAAAAGTCCATACCATCATTTCCTCAAGTGTGTGTTGTTTACACGAGCGCCTGTGTGTTTATGCTCGTCTAAGTCTCTTCCCAATCCTCCTGTCTTTGTGTTTGCCCCGAGGGCTCCCCTTCATTTCCCCTTCACTGAGGGGAAGCCATGTGTAAAGATGCAGCTCACCCCCATTCCCACAACAAGCCACACAACACAAAGAGCAAACAGCGCCTTCGACTGCCGTGCACTCAGCTCTATTACATGTCAAAACGAGCCGCAGTCATGAAAGCCTACAAACACTTTTCAATAAAAATGTGACATATATTGTTTCCAGGAATTCACCGTTTGCAGACGGGAGCCTTGTAACTCTTGATTTTGTTTTCTCTGGCGCAGAACGTCCTTGGGGAAGCAACGGTAGCATTTTAGTGTGAAAGCGCCTCATAAACACCTGTATGCTTTAAAGGAAAATACAAAGTCTTCATTTCTGAGAATGAAGCCATTTTCCTGGGAGTCAATATTGTAACCGACAGCAGTAGATTGCTCACAACATGCAACTTCTTGCTTCATATTCTCTCAAAGTTTTGGGTATGTTCTCCATCAGCAGCAGATGTTTGTGAATCCACATGGTGTCTGAATGGTGTACCCAGCTTTTTTGGCACACACACACAAAAAGAAACCAAACAAATTGAATCAACCACTTCCCAACATCACTGCAGTACCCCATTTGAGGTTTGCAACTGATAGGATTCGTGAAGGGATAATGCGACCTGCAGGGGACCTTTGTGGCGGGAAGGATGTGGGGAATAAAGAAAATAACCGACAAAAGGCGGACCGAGCTGATCGACACATGAAGGCTGAGGATGTTGCATAGTGTGCAGCGTCTATCACTTTGAGCCAAGTCTGTATCAGCAAAATGGCTGTATTTGGGATCTTTCTATTCCCCTTAAATGAAGTTTGGTTTTGCCATGCTAAAAACCTCTTCCTCCATGTATCTGTGTGTAAAACCTCAGAGCGACAAGTGTACGAAGCAATTAGGCTGTTTCTCGGCTGGTTTTTGATAGAGGTGTTTCTTCCTTCCGAGCCCATCTGCTACCATGAGCGCAAGTTTCTTTTAGATGAATGAGGCTTTTGAACCAAAGTATGTGGTGAATAAACATCTCTGACAAAGCTCTTCTTATTGAAAGATGCAGAAGGCCCTCTTAGAACTGTTAGAGTGGCTTTACTAAGTACCTGTTATATGGGTGCACCTGATGCTGTGTGTCCATTCACTGCTGAGGACATGCAGGCTTTCACATAAAGGCGAGTGCAGCTGCCCAAACTGTATGGAAAGATTATACCTGCAATGTTAATAGCTCTCCAAGGTCCAAGTCATTAAAGCTGCTAATCTTGCTCGTATATTTTGGAAATAGGAATTTTTTAAAATTAATTAATTTCTTGTTTCTTTTCTCTTTTTTTTGGATAATGGATGTACTTTTTGATGTGTGTGAGCTCCTTATTACCAAGATTTGGCAGAAGAATTAATAAAATGATAAAATTACACATTCTGATTAATTAGGGTTAGACAACCTGGACCTCAGGGGGTTAAAACACTAACTATGATTTGATTAGATAACATACGTTTACATGATACTCTTTGGAGTACACGTTGTCACATTAGCCAGTAATCTACAATTTAAGGTTTCCACATAGTGTTCATTTCATGTTACTCGAAAGCCAATGTTGAGAAATAGCTAGCCATATAAGCCAAGATTTTTACTTTACCTAAACTTGTTAATAAATGCTAAAGTAAATAGCTAACAAAAGTTAGAAAGGTAACTTCCAACAATCCTAAATAAGAACCTTTTAGTAATTTGATTCAATTAAATGTTATTTATATAGGGACAAATCACAACGACAGTCATCCCATTTCTTATTCTTAGGCAAAGACCCTACAGTAATAGAAAGAAAACCCAAAATTTGGTGACTGTAGGGAGGAAAAACTCCCTATTAACAGGAAGAAACCTTCAGCACACTGCAAAAACTCAAAATCTCGATCCAGCTGATTTTGTCTTATTTTAAGTGTAATGAAACTATTTTGACTAGAAAAAAGACAAATATACTTGGTAAGATTTTGAGTTTTTGCTGTGTAGAAGAAAGACAGAGATTAATAATAACTGATAATTAAATTTAGACAGGTGTATAGAGAAATAGTGAGTGATAAGAGGTGAGTGAAGAAAAAAATGTGGGAAGTTCTCACCAGCTTAGAACTATAGCAGAGAAACTGAGGATTCAGTGTCACCTGATTCAGGCCTAACTTTATATTTTGTCAAAAAGGAAAGCTTTAAGCCTAATCTCAGAAGTAGAGATAATGTCTGTCCTAAGGTTAAACTGGAAGCTGGTTCCACAGAAGAGGGACCTGAAAGCTGAAGGTTCTGCCTCAGATTCTACTTTTAAATACTCAACAAGAGTCTGAGCGCAAAGAGCTCTAATGGGGTGATATGATACATTAAGGTCTTTAAGATAAGATGGGGACTGATTATTCAATAACCTTGTATGTGAGGAGCAGGATTTTGAATTCAATTCTGGATTTAACAGGGAGCCAATGAAGGGAAGCCAATACAGGAGAAATATGCTCTTTCTTTCTGTCAGCACTCTTGCAGCAGCATATTGGATCAACTGAAGCCTTTTCAGGGAGTTTTTAGATCAGCTCAATAATAATGAATTACAGCTTTGAAGTAATAAATGCACGAAATAGTGTTTTAAGCATAAAGCAGTTAGAAGACGAAAAAAGCCCTTTAATTTAATGTGGACCCATTATTTTAATGTTGTTTTAGAGTAACATGCAAAGATCACAGTCACCTGCTGTAAACTTTATGTATGCAGAAATAGGCTTTCATCCAGCAAAAGTAATTATTGTTGAAGGATCTCGTGTGGCAGCACAGCAGCAGTGAGTTTACTGAAAAACAAACAAACCAAAAGAAGAATTTAAAGGAAAAAAAAAACAAGTGTAATACTGATACTGACGATACTCTAAAGCTTGGGTTATGATTTTTAGCAGGAAACAGCAGGAACTGTAAAAATCAGGGCAAGACACGGCGGTGGAGAGACATCCAGTAGAGAAGATCTGAAAAAGATCATCACAGTCAGATTAGGGAAGTTACAAAGTTTGCAGTTAGCTGATTGTTGCTGAATCTTCCTGTAAGGTTAATTATTGCACTGAAAATGCGTGTAAAGATCTAAAAGGAGCCCGCACCAACTACTTGGAATAATCAGGTATCTGAAAATAACAAATGGTTTCAGCTTTTAGTGTCTGACACTTAAGTTTACCTTCAGATTTACCCAATTTTTTTTTTTTTTTTTTACATCCGTCCGCTTTAAATCCTTCGATGCACATGTGCACCAGTGTCAAGCAAGATTTCTGAATGCATGTCACGTGACGCAGGCCCTCTGACCAAAGCTGGTTTAAATCAACTGCTCTAGTATATTTTCCTCCCCTCCTCTGCTCAACAGCATATTCAGTTATCAAATATTGAAGATGCTCATTAAGTCCATTTACGCAGTTGACTTACTGCACCGGGCTGTGTACGTTCATAGGCTTCCATTACACTCTTTAATTTGGACACCATGCTGTCTGGAGTATTGGATTCAAAGAGTGAAGAAAGGAGCGGAAGATTGATGTTGGGGGCTCAGACAGAAGTGGTAAGAGGTTCAGGAATAAATTGCTGCTACACGGAGAGGGGGTAAAAAAAAGTGAGGGAGGGGAGAGAGACGGGGAGAAAGAGGCTGAGTAATAGGGGAAACCTGCCGATAACTGATAGAAACACGGTGAGGCCTTTGCAGTCTTCGAAAGCCAATTTCAACCCCGCACGCCCATTAATCCCATTGCTGTGATAACTGAACTGCAGCCCCCTCCTCCTTTTCTTTCCACTAGTTGTGTCTCCCCACTTCTTACCTTCTGTTTCTCTATTGACAGATGGGACGCGACGCACAGTGAGCCAGGAGGGCCCTGATAACAGGGCTTTCATATCAAGTTGCTCCATTATTGAGATGCAGAGAGGTATCAAGATCGCTGGCTTTCTTGTCAGAGTTTGTCACTGTCTCAGATTCACGGCACAATGCCGAGAGGAGGGCAACGCCGGAGCGAGAGGGTGGGATAAGGAGGGAACGACGAAGGGAAAGAGGGAGGGGAACGGTGGATGGGTACTTAGGAGAAAACAGAGTGAGTCAAGTGGTGCTGAGACAACATTTTGGGGGCTCAAAAGATGATCCAAGAGTGAAAGGAGGTAAAAAAAAAAAAAAAAGATATATATGTATCTTATGTGAGATGAATAGTGTTTTATGTGCCGCTTCACGGAGCTGGGTAGGTGGCAAGGTGGAGAAAGGGATAAACATCATATTCAGTCATAAAGTGAAAAGTCTGTCTTGAATTATTTATTCATGGATTTCATGGAGAAGGAGTAAGAGACACATACAGGGAGCGGGTGGAGTGAGGGCACGAGGAGGCTCTCTTGACAGAAAACACAGGAAATGGACTCCATTTGTCATCTGTTGCGATGGAGATGATGTTACTAGCCGTGAATGTGCCTGACCTTTGTTTTACATGTCCCCTAAGCTGGCGACAGAGCATTTATCACCGCAAACCGAGAGTTCTCGGCTAAAAATGGAGAGGTTCGCGCTCGTCTCTATGGAGATGCTTATGTTTGCGAGCGTTTAGTGGGAGCGAGACACGCTGAATGGCGGTTGCCATGAAAATAAATGTCTAAAATGTTCACAGCAAAAAACAAAAACAAAAAAAACTTCCCTTTGTAACTTTTTTTCCTGCCACCTCCCGCCTCTCCTGCTTTGATGATCTCGGAGCATCATGAGAAAAGCGTGGATCATTCAGAAATGCATTGTGAATGTAATGGCGGCTTTGTTCTCCGAGAAGGCACATTTAAAGGGGATTAGTTGTGTGCAGACAGGATCCCCCCTCCTACAACCCTTTGATGCCTAATGATGGGCGGGCGTTTGGATTGATCTGGCACTGTGTGGGCCAGATGAAAGGGGAGTTTTAGACAGGGATCTGCTGCTTTCCTCTAGAGGTCTCTCCTCTCTGCTCCACCCATTCATCCAAGCCTCTGCTGTGGATCTACCTTTCACTCTCGATGTATAAATGGCGCACTGCTGTTTATCTGCTCCCAGGCTCCTGTATTCGCGCTTTACCCCATCCATCATCCGTCAGCGCGGTGATTTATTCAAAAGAAGCCACCTCTCTTGAACCCCTGATTTTCTTCATGCTCGTTTTTTATTCGCTAATTTCGTCGGCAGCCTCTTGTTTATTGCCAGTTTCCCCTTCCCAAACCCTTAATTTTTGATCTCCTCTTCATCCCCCCCCCTTTCTCCTCCGCTGCTCCTCATTTGTTCCCCCAGCCTCATTTGAATAAAATATCACAGGAATTTCCCTATTCAATTAACCGCTCAGGTCATGTTCAAGCTCTTGCTCCCTGCGCTTACCCGGGCTCTTCTCGCTCTCCACCATTTTCTTGATCATCCTCTCTCTGCAGGGAATTATGTGCTTCTAATCCATCAATTAATGATATCAGCGCATCGTTTCTCTGCCCCATTAGGGGCTGTGTCATCATACGACTAAGTACATAACCCCTCCAATCGCCTGAGCTCTAATATCAAATCCAATCTGCTCCTCCTGCTCTCTGTCTTCAGCTTCACACAGCCTCACAAACTACATTAGGGTGTCTCCCAAGCTGCCTACCTGGCACGCTTTCTTTTTGAGGAAAGAAACCTATTTTAATATTGTTCACTTCAAGTGGAAAGCAGAAGGTCACGAGATCCTTTCAGATTAATTAATTTACATCCTACCTGTCCTTTAAGCCTTGAACTTGAAAAAATAAATCATTAAAATAAAACAAAAAAAACAAAAAACAAAACACTTGATTGGGATCTAAATGAAACACTTGACTCAGTTGTTTGTGAACAAGTTTTGGTATAAATAAATTTTTAAAAAAAGCCATAAAATGCATCCGCAGAATAACAGAACTTTTCTTTCTTTGTTTCACAATAAATGCTGAACGCTTTGTGAGAGTTTTCAGGTTTATCACTCTATGATGCTAAGTGCTGCCTATTTGTTGAACACATGAACGAGTGCAATTACCAGTGCAGATGTCTGTTCTACATCCCTGATGACTGCAGGATCACACGGTTCAAAATAATGAGGTCTTGTTTACCAGAGATTACAGGCAAAAGGCTTTGATTCCTGCAAAAGTTGCCCTCTCTGAGTTTACATGCCAAAGGTGAAGCGCTGTAGACGGATTTGCAAAAACACTGCAGACACGAGCGTGCATCGCTCCGGCTTGAGACGGAGAGCCGTGGGATTCGTCTGATCGAACAACACACAAAAAAAACGTATTTGTATGTTGTGGTTGTAATAGATTCCTGCGTTGCTGAGTTAGAATGAAATTTAATGGATTTGGCGCGATCCGCTACTAGCGCGTCACAGCGCGCCCACTGGGATCACACAAACAAATCACCCACTCAGCTGTCTCCCATCAAAAAATCTTAAACACATAAACTCACCCAGGGGAACGAAGCAGAAAGTGTTCCATTCACTCCGGAGAAGGGGCCATCAATATTTCACGGGCCTTAGGTGAACGTGCCAGCCTGGCAGACTGTGTGCTAATTGAAAGGGAAAGGGGTACACTGATTGTATGAGGCCATTCCTTTGAAGTGGGCCTCCTCCATTTTAAATGTTTAAGTAGCGCCTGTCTGAGTCCTTCCGGCTCCAAAGTCGATGCCGCCTCTCAATGAGAGGAGAAACACCTAGCTAGCTACTCACAGAGGCCTCTGCTTCGTAGCATCTGAAGACTCACAAAACGGAATTCGTGGCTCTTTTTTTTTTTAAATTCAGAAAGACAAACAAGACTGTCGTAATGAAATAAATAATTCATAACTTGTATTGTTGGAGCATACACCTATAGGGACAGATAAAGTTAATGACACATAGGCAGTGGAAGATTTTAAGATGGGGGGGGGGAGGGCTTGTGCTTCCTTTCTGGTAGCTGGGTGTAGCATTACAGCACCTCTGGGTAAAATCCACAAAATGAGAATTAGCTCATATAACGAAAGAATAGCAATCAAACAAAAAGAAAGTAACATGAAGGAAAAGTGATATGGAAGTCAAAGGCAAAAACACACAGCATGCAGGGAAATCAGCAGGGATCATTTTGCTTAGACGTACTTAATAAAATACTCTAAATTCCTGTTTGAATTCATTAAGGTCATCAAAAGTATGTGAAGAAGATGTCTGTGTACTGAGATATTAACTTGAGTTGAACTAAGGCCAGGCAGTATTTTCTTGTGATACCACTGTTATTTAATCGGGCAAGTCATTAAAGCTACAGTTACATTAGACTCATTTTACAGGATGGGCCACATACAGCTCTCTTTGATGTTAAGTAGGCCCACCCAGTGAAAGTCCCCTTTCTGTCAGTGCAATGAAGCTTCACTACACATAAATAGTAAATTAAAGAAAAGTGTCAGCAGGATTTAAATGTGTAAAATTACAGAAAGAGAAAAAGAGAACGTTTCTGTTAATTTGAAGACAATATGCTTTTTTTTTTTTTTTTTTTTATTTTAAAAAAAAAAAAAACATAAAATTTTTTTTTTTTTATTTTTTTTTTTAC
>VUQR01009457.1:3125-21084 GCA_015108515.1 Hemichromis elongatus | reverse complement strand
AACATGTGTATTCCCCTTTCTGCTGATGCATCAGGTTCAAAGATCCATCAGCAGCAGCCCTGGTTAATGTGTGGCTGCAACATGGCCGACTCGGATCACCGAGTCCTGTACCAGCCTGCATCCCGAGCCAGTGCGTGCCTGTGTGTGTGCCTCTGCGTTTAATGTCTGGTCCAAAATTTGTGGCTGTTCTGGTGCAGAAGCAGACCAGATAAGCTAGCGGTCTAGCATCGTTACACAATGTGACGGAACTTCCTTCCTATTCAGGGGAAGTTCGTTTAATCTGTCTGCTGTTAATCCCAATCTGTGTCCGCCCTGTTTGTCTCCCTCCAGGCTGCCGTCCAAACAGGCGCAGCTCACGGCACGCAGCAGGAAACCAGAGAGGGCAGACAGATGCTCACAGAGACTGGCTGTCAAGAGATTTGGGAGGCATGGACCTGTGTTTCTGTTGCTGTTTGAATGAGAAGGAGAGGGAGTAAGGAGAGGAAGTGTGAAGGAGTGTAATTTGAGGTAGAAAAAGGCTTATGAGTGCATCGGTGATACTGCTGTTGCTGCAGCTGCCAACGGCATGAAATTCCTGCAGCCTGTTAAAGCCTCGTTGTCATCCACAAGAAAATCCCCTTCACAGCTACAGCTTAAGGTCACCTTTAAACAGCTCAGCAATCCTACGTCACTGTAGAAGCCCCTATGTAAACATCCCATACAACAGAAAGGCCACCAGGAAAACAAACAACAAAAAACAAGTAGACATTAAACTAATGTAAATTCATTCAACAGCAATACTAATGCACTGACTTCGCATGGGAAATCAAAGAGATCTATATGCACAAAATTCAAGGAAAAACTCACACAAGGTATCTTAGTAAGGCCACGAGCCACCACTTGCTGCCAAACCAGGCGGACTAGTCTTGAGTATTCCAGAAACTGCTGATTTTATGGGATATTCCCACACAACGCACTTTAAGGTTTACAGAGAATGGTCTGAAAATGAGAAAAAATACGTGGTGAGCAGCAGCTCTCAGGATGGAAATCCCTCGTTGATGCCTGAGGTTAGAGGAGAATGGCTAGGCTGCTTTGAGCTGACAGGAAGACAACGGTAACTCAAATAAGCGCACAACACACACACAGCCTCATCAAGACTGGTCAATACAACTATGGAAACCACGGCCTGCTCTGATGAGTCTATCAACAGTTCAGCCTGCTGATGGTGGTGTAATGGTGTAGGGGACATTTTCTTGGGAACCTCAGTAGGAAGTGAGCATTGTTTATATGCCACAGCCTGCCCGAGTATTGCCGTCGACCATGTCCATCCCTTTATGATCACATTGAACCAATCTACTAGTGAGTAATGTGCCATGTCATAAAGCTCAAATCCTCTCAAACTGGTTTCTTGAACATGACTCATCAGGTGTATCTGACATCCCCGTATTGGTGTTGTTCCTGGATCCTGTTCCTGGATGTTGCTACAGGCTGTCTGCTGATATCTACATAGAAAAAAAAATGGCTGCAGTGTTGAACCTGGACCAACACTAATTATGATGAACATCACTACTACAGGGATATCAGTTCATGCACACTAACATCCACCAGACCTCATTCCAACAGAGCGCCATTGGGATTGAACAGGGAAATTCACATCATGGATGCGCAAGCCAACAAAACTGGAGCTACTGTGCGAGGCTGTCAAGTCAATATAGACCATATCTGTGAGGAACGTTACCAACACCTTGTTGAACCTCTGCCATTAAGAATTAAGGTAATTCCAAGGGAAAGAGGGGGTTCAACCCGTTACTACATCGGCCAATATTTAAATGCATCGCTGCCTCTAAAATGACAAGTGCGCCCATGTAAGATGATTTTGTCAGCTTTACCACAGTCCTCGAGTTTCGGCATGTTTTGTTATGGAATAAATGAAATAAGTGTACAGTCGTTTACATGGGAATCAGACCATGTGATGCCAACGTCAACAACAATGATTACAGCTAGTCGAAAAGCCCTCAAAAACCCTATAAGTCTCTTTCAAAACAGTACGAAAATGCTACACTTGATGTGCTGATACCACAAAGCACTGATTTAAAACCACTTTAATCATTTATGTGTGTAATTTCACAGATTAAAAATATATGTAGGCAGGCAAACCTAATGACGAGAGGCCGAAGTGGGTATATAAACGCCTGAAAAGATCAAACTCGCGAATTGTGAAGCTATATAAAAGTTCCCAATATTTGGTGTAAACAGTTATCATGCTAGCTAAAAGCAACCCCTACCAAAGTGAAACAGCTGAACATCTTGTGTAAGCGGAAAAATCTCCTGCTATAAAGTCATTATTAATAGCACTCGGTGCGTTATTACACAGCGATGCCACGGCACAAAATCCCCTGACGCGATTAAAGCCCCCCGCTGAGCAGCCACAGAGCTCCGACAAGCCTCCGCGGGAATACTACAGTAATAGCAACACAGAAGAAGAATGTAGAAAGCGGTCAGAAGAGAGTCAGCGCTCAGGCACATTTCCAGCCCATCTGAACGCTGCCCCCGAGCGCAGTAAGGTCACCGTAAACTCTCCGAGCAGCCCCGTTTGTAGACACGAGCCCGGATGGATATTAACGGACTATCACTCAGACCGACGCGTGTACTTACGTGCCGAGGACTTCTTTAAAATCAAAAATCTTTTTAATGTCATCGACTTGTTTTTTCCACGTTTCCCCTCTGCCGGTGGTGTCTCCGTTCTCCCGAGCCATGGCGCTGCTTTGCCGGCCCAAGTCCGACCCCGACAATGGGCTGCGGGAGCAAGGATGCGAAAATCAAATAAGACTACAGGAGGAGGCGTGGTGGTGGTGGTGTGGAAGAAGACGTGGGCTTGAGTGTTAGGGTTTGAGAGTCCTGATGGTCTGGGCTCCGCTGCTGCAGGACCATGTGAGTCCTCCCGCAGGTTACCGCGTCCCCACTACCTCCTCCTCCTCTTCTCCTCTCTCTCTCTCTCTCTCTCCCCCCCCTCCTTACCCGCTCCCCCTGCTGCCTCCTCCTCCCTGGCCGTCTGGACAGCGGCTGTAAATGTCGACAAAAGAAATAGAGCTTCCGCTCCAGACTTTCAAAGTAAAAGCATGTTACTTGACAGCTCAATATGTAGCTATACTGGAATAATATTATTAATAATATATTTTTCTTGCAACTGCCACAGCTATTGTACAGTGTTCAATCAGCCCCAGAATCCCTAGGCTCACAGTATATTCAAAGGATATAATCTAAGAAAAAGGAAAGTCATTTGCTGACACCATCAGTCTGAATTACTTTATTAGCTTATGGTATGTACAAAGATAAAAAGACAAAAAACAAAACAAAACTGTAAAACAAAATTTTAAAAAAAATCAAATAAAAAAATATCCTGGATTTTCACTAATGGGGGCGGGAGGTAGGAAATAAATTCATCATTCTAAAGAAAAACTCTTCCAGATTTTTTATTTTCTTATCCAAGGACTTTTTTTTTCATTCAGTCATTGGACAGGACATTAGTCAATTATTTAAATAACATATTTTCTGGGATTGCATTCAAATAAAATTTAAACTCATACTTCACTTTCACCAAACTGGTTAATGACGTCTCACTCTAGATAGATGTTTTATGTATACAGTTTCACATATACGCTATCGCGACTGAATTATTCCACGTCACTCTTTTTTTGTTTTATTTTGAAGACAGTGCCTCACAACTTCCGGCATCGCGTTTGTTAAGCATCTCCACTTGGCGGATGATCTGCTTCCACCTGCAAGTCGATAAACGCCTTTAATAAACGCCTTTAATTGGTGAACACCCCCCAATGAAAACGTGTCAGAGGCGGGCAGGGCAGGAGAGGGGGGGTCCCACTCTTGCACAAAATATCTAATGTGTTCAAATCCACCTCTTTGCTTCCACTATTGTGATTATTTATTTAACAAATGCGTCCAAGTCATATTCCGGCAGTGAGTGTTATGAAGCTAAAGACAGCAGGTGGAATGCTGGTCCTTGCGTCCTGCTTCTTCTTCTCAAATTCGCAATGCGCCAGCATTATGAAAACAGCTATCATGTATTCATCGCCATGTGGGATCCCCGAAGGCGTTCATGTTGCTCAGCGGGGCGCCCGGGGATCAGCGGGGAGCACAGCTGCAGCAGCGTGCTCACCTAAGTTAAAGTGGTCCTCATAACACCTGGATTACAAAGCGGTGATCCCCGGGCTCTGACAGCTGCAGGGGCCGAGGTCAGCTCAGGCCGCGTTACTGCCCAAAACACAATCACACACTAGGTTATGTCTGTACTATAAGGAGACAGAGAGAGAGAGAGGGGAGGGAGGGGGGGTGGAGGACAGTGTGTTGCAGCTTCAGCTGCTCATGAGTATTCCGGCTGCAAACTACTGCAGCTCTTCCTCAGCAGCATCCCAGGAAAACTCCTTTCCCCCACACTTCTCCCCCCTCATCATAGTCTTTTTCTCTGAGTCAGCAAACCTGACCTCCCCCGGTGAAAGATGATTACCCGGCTGCAAAGGGAGGGAGGATCTGAGATGGGTGTTAGAGAGATGGCTAAAAAAAAAAGATGAAGGTCAAGGAAGACGAATGGGGCCCACTTACTGCCTGCAGCTTGAACACTGACATTTTAAATGCAGACACGCGCACACATACAGAAATCATTTGCCTGGCAGAGAAGCTGATATACATATTTCCTCTCATGTCAAACCCTCCAACGATTTCACACTATGAAATGGCGTGTGTTAAATGATCCACTCCCAGCCCCCACCCTCAGTACAGCTTCCATCCTACCTGACACCTGACTTGACATAATGTGTGGATGGATGAAAGGATTTCTTTAGTAGCTGATGTTATACTGAAATGCAGTCACTATCTACCATATTAAAGAGCTGGGGTTGATACATTTGCTTAGGTCCAGTTGGATTTCCTGGTACTAAACATTGCTGTCTATGGACTGATAGGTCAAGGTTTGAATCCTGGTCAGGGAATGCATTCAGTAAGAGTATCCACATAGCACTATACTCGCTTTGATGTCAGCTGTTGAGGTACAAACCGAAAAGAAGTATGTCTGAAATGAGGCATACATGGATGTGTCGGGGCGTGGTTTGAGGTGCTGCTGCAGGTACGTTTGACCCACCTGAGTAGCATCTGCAATCACGCCTCGCCGGCTTAAGTGTTTGCACCGGGCCCTGTGGGGTTGTTGTGGGTTGTGTGGAGCTGGCAGCGGGAGAGCTGCAGCTCACTGTATGTCTACTGCAACCGTGTGTGGTGATAATAAAAGATGTTTCAAACCATGAAGGTGTCGTCGGGTCTGCCGTGGTTGTTCACAATGGAATTGATGAATTGGCAGCTGTGAACATGTGAGAACTGTGGAATAGCAGAAGACAAATATCCACACTGACTGAGACGCACCTGGCAGCTCAGGGCTATAACACAAATAGAACAGACATGACTGAAGCTGGAGCACTCGAGGTTACTGCACAGCATTTAGCATGAGCAGCATGGATATACTGGGGCAGCCCTGGTAAAGGACATCAGAGTAACTGATGCACATGATGTCCAAGCACTTGCAAGGAGAGATGCTGAGTATGAAAATTGATGCCAGAATGAAGGTAGCAATTGAGGCGATGGCACAGGCAGAAATAGACTCATCAGACCAGGCAACATTTTTCTGTCTTCTGCTGACGAGTATCGTTTAGCCTGTGTGAACTGTAGCCTCAGCTTCCTGTTCTTAACTGGCAAGAGTGACACCTGGTGTGGTCTTCTGCTGCTTCAAGGTTCAGTGTGTTGTATACTCAGAGACACTCTTCTGCATACCCTCCATACAAGGTGCATACAAGTGGTTAATTGAGATACTGTTGCCTTCTTATCAGCCCTTATTACTGCCTAATGATTGGCTCCTTAGACAAATACCTTAAACAGTTAAACAAGTGTACCTAATAAAGTGAGCAGTGAGTGTAACTGCAGGCCTATCATATCTGTATTCTTTTAGCTTGATCCACTAAATGAACTGGAATCAGAGCGATTGTGTGTATATATTTATACTTTGAATCACAGACTGGAGTTCATCATGAGCTAATCTTTGTATTTACCCTTTTATTTACAGTCTTTATGATCAGGATCAGGTTTTGTGATTTGCCCCCACCCCCTCCAAATCGGCAAATACCCCGTGTCACATTTCAGCAGCCAAGCTCTCCCTCAGTCGCAGGTCAAGCTGGATGTTTACAGACAACGTTTCAGTTTCATGATGACAGGTGGCGAGGCGTATTCACAATATTTGTGTCATGTACACTGTTGCTGCCCATCCACAGCAGTTTACCCGGCAAGCCGTACCTCTGACACCCACTCTTTCATCTCCCCATAATTGCTCCATCAATCCAGTGGAGGGGAAAAGGAAAGAAAGGAAACAAAGTACTGCCCTGTGTCGTGCGTGCGCAGCTCATTTAGCTCTCGGGGTAATGAGAGCTGTTGCGTAAAAGCGCAATCAATTTCTAATGTGCTGGTTTACAGCACCCACCAGACTGACAGCTGAGTCAATACACAACAAAGAAGTTTAATGGTGTTCTTTGGAGCAACAGTCTACAGCGATGCGAGATGAGGGGAGAAAAAAATAAAATAAAATAAATAACAGGACTCCAAATGAGCACCGGGAGCAATGACGGTGTCAAAACTGCTCAGAGGAAATTGGCAGGGAAAGATGGAGGAGCTGGGATTTCTGGCAAGAAAATTAAAGGTGACTCAGTGATGAAGGGCTTTAGTGTTAAATAGAGAAGTCAGTCAGCCCCATAGGTAAAGAAACAAACTGAGACTTGTGTCTGTGGAGATCAGGTTGATTTCAAACCCAGAGAGACTGTTTTTGCGATGTGATACAGATACACAGACTACTGCACAGGCTCAAAGTATAAAAGCAGACATTCTTTACACTGTAAGGAATACATCACTTTACAGTAACACAGGCCCCGCCCCCACAAAAACTGAAATAACCAACCTCTCGACACGACAGAGGCCTCTATTAAGATCAGTAATAAAGCGCTAGGCAGTGTCGACTGAAAATGACTCCCTAAGGAACTGGTAACATGAGCCGCTAATTTAACATGCTCCATTCGACTAATGTGAAGGAGCTATTTAGGAAATCCCGGGTACACCGCGTACCATTCTGAGATTTTAAAAAAGTAGAATGAACCGGTGCTGAAACAGAAGAGAGGGTGAAGAGTCACTTCATGCAGATTTTATATGGAGAGCTGATGACACTGATGTCACTGTGGAGCGTTCTCCTGCTCTTCCTCCTCCTCAGACTCTTCCTGTTGGCTTTTCTTCTGCAAACGGGGGAAAAAAGGAGGGGAGAGTTTAACCCTTCACTGCAGTCATCTGACATTTTACAATAGTCTAGTGTTTGTTTTGAGTATGACTACTTTTCTTGTACATTTTTTTATGTTAATGCTAATGCAGAGTGTTTTTTGATTAAGCTTAGGGGAAGATCGCAGTAATAGGGTCAGTGCCACATGAGCTTGTCCATGTCCAGTGGTTACTGATGGGATGCCCTCTAAAGGTCCCAGCTGGTAGTACAATGGTGGTCCGTCAGTGGTCAAACTTTGGAGAACCTGGGCTTTATGCTGGTGCAAGAAGTTGAGTTTTTTCTGCTGCAGCCACTAGCTTAAAGCTGATATTAAAACGCACTCACTATGTCTTTTGTTTCAATGCCCGAATGGCAAACAGGATATGATCAAGGTGGTGAAGCATGAACCCGACTTTCCAGGACCTACCAGCTTGAGGAAGTCGATCAGTTTGAATGCATCCTCTCCTGTGGTGAGGTCGACAAAGTCCCGTGGAATTCTGTAGCTCAGACAGGGGCTGGGCTGCACCGTCACCTCGCTGGTGGTGTAGCGGAATGCCGGGCCTTCCTGCACAGGTCCACAGCACACTGAGCATTCATTAAGACCGCCGCGTGCGTTGCAATACGACACATACTGTAAGCAATAGCTGACCTGCTGCTCTGCGACCTCTCCGGACGTCAGCTCGCCCCAGGTGAACAGCAGCGAGTCCGTCACCTCTCCGAATGGGTTCAGGTCGATGAGCCACACTCTCCCCTGCGACACGCACAAAGTGACACGCCACACGTAAATGCAGCTCAGAAAGTTTGTGTTGTTGGTTTTTTTTATTCATCAAGAAAGGTAATCAGTATCAAGTTACCTGGCTGTCTCTGTAAACATCAAACACAACTGTAAAGCAGAAAAAAAACAAAACATCCGAATGAGTGATCATTTAACATTCACATTAACGTCTCGCACAACTTCAAAAAGCAAACTTTTAATACCACCTGACATTAAAAATTTAAATCACAATTAAGTGAGAAGTCATCAGTCTTCCCTTTCATTTCCCTCCTGCCTAAATGACCCCATTTTTAACAGTACATATTAAATGACTTTCATTACGCCACAAAAAGTCTGTTTCTATCCAAGGAGAACTGATGATACTGTAAATATTGCATTCAAATGTACATGTCCAGGGAAACATTAAAGCAGGCGGACGCTCACAGTCTTCATCCAGGAAGTTGTACTGGATGTGCTGGCTGAAGAAGTCCTGAATGGCCTGGCTTATCTGCTCCTCCTGCTTCAGGACGTGCTGGTAATACTGCGTGTAGTCTCTCTGGGAGATAGCTGGGAGATCGCACAGACACGTCGTCAGCACGCTTTAGATTACATTTTATAATAAGCTCTAAATTAACCTCCTAAATAACTGTACAGAGAATCTTTTAAAATAATTCCCATCTCACACATGAAGCGTGCTCTCTTTATGTCCATTTGCAGCTGCTCTGTGGCTAACGCGATGAAACGCAGTGCAGATATTTTTGGACAACGCTCGCGTAAAAGAAGAAGAGGGACAGTTTTTACCGATCAGTTTGTTTTCTTTGACAAAGCAGCGAAACTCGCCGCCAGGAATCAGTTCGCTCCACTTCCTCAAGACCAGCTGAAAAGAGAAGACACAAGTGTTAGAGTGTGAGACAACTATTAAAGAGGAGTCCCTGGCGCTAGTGAGCAAATATAAACAGATTTACTGATAACACAAGGAACCCCAAAGAACGTGTTAGTGCTCTGCATGCAAATTACTCCCAGCCGAACCGATATGTAGCGAAATTTTCAGATGACGCCGTTATTCTTAGTTTACTCACATGCAAGTCTGACATTTTAAAGCTAGAAGGAAGGACTGGACAGGCTTGTGAACTGGTGTGATGAGCATTTAAAAAAAAAGTTTGTTAGGTGCAGGATCCTTTGAAGATCAGACCTCTGCATTTGTGTTATTTGATTTTATTCAGTTGCACTACAGCAGGGGTGGCAACTCCAGGCCTGAGGGCCGGTGTCCTGCAGGTCTTAGATGTGTCCTTGATCCAGCACAGCTGATTCAAATGGCTGAATGAGCTCCTCAACATGTCTTGTAGTTCTCCAGAGGCCTGGTAATGAACTAATCATCTGTTTCAGGTGTGTTGACCCAGGGTGAGATCTAAAACCTGCAGGACACCGGCCCACGAGACTCCAGGATTTCAGTTCTGCTGCAATGTCTTTTTTTTTCTTCTTCTTCTTCTTTCTCCCCATCGGCCTTCTATAGAGTCCACACCTAACACCCGTAGTCAAGTTTTTAGGTCTCAACTTGACTGTTTCAATTTTAGTTAAATGGCAGGAAAGATGGAGGGGACGACCTCTCCAACATTTTTGTATTTTCGCTCACTGTCCGGCAGGATTTTACATAACTGAACTTAGAGTTTGTGGTAATAAACTCTGGTAGGAAGTAGAGGCTCCCTTTGTGTAAGCATACCAGCTATAAACATCCATTTCCCCTCTGTCAGTTAAACCGATAAATAAAACAGCTCATGCAGAACAGACAGAGAGGATTCGAGGCAACTCTTTTTTTTAAATTAGCTCTTTATCTGTTGTTTATGTCAACTCTCTCCCTCCTTAGACGCGTATTAAGGATAACCCTTGTTTCTCTCATTTAAACTGACATGTTTCAGTCATATTTCAGGCCTCCTTCCAGAACTAAATGACTCAGTTTGCATTAGAAGTTAGTGAGGGTGACTTTTGCCTGTATAGCTTACCTGGACTACCCTTGGGGAAAAACCCAGAACCCAATCTAATAGTTGACAAACTCCATCTTTATTGGTATAAACTGAGGTGTCAAAACTTATTAGGGGAAGTCAGAAAAGGTCACTTGCGGCTCTCACGTTTGTAGGTGCCCGTTTTTTGATGCAGCAGTTGCCTAACAATAACTAACTAATCTTATTTTATATGCAAACAGCCTAATGGCCAACACAGGATGACTCATCGCGTCACGAAAACAAGACTCATTCCACAAAAGCCCGTAAGAAAATGACCTCTCCTGACTAATGACCTCAGTCATCGCTTTTCTGGTCTCAGCTAGTTACTGAATACAATGTTTATTTTTATGAAATTACTGTTGTATTTGGAGTCAAACAGATTATAAAGAGCAGGGTATGTTTTACAAGTGTCTGCTGTATGAGTCTAGCATCTCCAAAACCAAAATAAGCTCAGGGTTATAATAACAGGTGCTGTCGCAATGTAAAGAGGCTAATCAAAGATCATTTATTTTTCTTTCTGAAACCGTTTTACTTCAGTTTTTTGAATCTGTCTTAACTTGTAATCTTTGCAATCTTTATAATCTTTGCCCGCGAGTGACTGAGGTCACAAAAGGACACAGTGTCTGTTCAAAAAAGCATGGTTTTACTGTTTTTTCTTTTCCAGGTTTTATTCTTCTTAATCATAAAGAGAGGTGGGATTTCTTGATTCCAGCTATATTTGTTATTTTCAGGGGGATTTACTTTGCTGTAACGGCTCGAACAGAAGAGCTACAACTGAACAGAACCGCTGTCTCCCTGAGCTGTGTGTTACAATGGGACAGCAGTATTACACCGTTTCACCCATCATCCTCACCATATGCTACTAGCAGCTGCCCTTAGGCCATACTTTGGCAATCTTTTAACAGCGATGAGAACCACTGTGAGCTGATTTAAGTGCTCGACTAATTTCAGCTATTTCCATCACGACGCGGGGTCGGCAACCAGCAGAAGCCCGAGGGGTTTTTGTTCTATCGGTCCTTTAAAACAAGAAGCTAAACACTCAACAGCACCTTCAATATTTGCATCTGTTCAACTGCTCATTATAATAATGATCTAATCAGCCAGTCGGATGACAGAAATGCATTTTGGCATGTAGACATAGACAGGACGGCCTGCTGATATTCAGAGTGACTGATTTTGAATGTGGCATGGTTGTTGCTGCCAGAGAGGCTGAGCTGTGCATTTCAGAAACTGCTGATCTACTTTTTTTTGTTCCACATTCATACTGTAACTGTATTTTTTTTTTAATGTGTAAAGCAAGAGTAAATCAAGGCTCAGGCTAATGACAAATCAGCTATAACACAAAAAACACATTTGGAGACTATTTTCTTAGCGTGCAGTGCTGTCATACCTACAATCTTAATGGAGGGGAAACACAGTATATACCTCATAGTTGATGACTGGGTCTGGGGAGTCCTGGTCGCTGCACTGAAGGAATCTGAACATTGAAATGATAAAAAAATAAATAACAATAAAGACATTATGAATGAGAGCTGAATGAGAAGAAGAAGAAACAAGCAGGATCATACCACACCTCTGTGCAGACACACACACACACACACTTTCCCCGCACTGCTGTACAACCACTACCCATACTGAATGTTTGTCATACAGCGTGACGCAGCAAAGCCAGCCACCACTGCCAGTTCAGACGGGCCCACACACACCACACCAGGTGTTTTTCCTTTTTTTAAATGAGCCCAGTTGTTTATGATTGTGATGTTGTCGTTAGGCAGCGGCGCTTACGGCTGCGTGAGGTCATGCGTGATGAAGTCGGAACTTTTGAAGAGCAGAAATATATCACTGAGGCTGCGACACTGTAGGGAGCTGTTCAGAGCGATCCAGTTCGCATCCTGAAGGGAAGAGGAAACAAATACACACATTAAGTTACGGTGGATATAAAACGTGTGCATTCACCTGTTAAAATGAGAAGATGTGTTTGTGCTGTTGAAAAAATTAGACCACAATAAATCATTTGAAAATGAAGCTGCCAAGAGACCTACATGCACCACATGTTACAATAAGGTTACAATCCCAGATTCTCCACGTGTCTTGACTATGAGGTAGAATTGCGATAAAAAAAACCTGTTCGTAGAAATAAAAACAACCAAGGCAGGCTACAAAAAAATACATCACGTCTCCCAAAAAGCAGAGCACTGGTCAAAGTGAAGGGGAATTATGAACTCTCCCAAGCCCACTTTTAGCCTAAAACCTTCAGGATGACATGACAGCGAGCCTAAACATAAATTCAAA
Source organism: Hemichromis elongatus (assembly GCA_015108515.1). Lineage (NCBI taxonomy): Eukaryota > Metazoa > Chordata > Actinopteri > Cichliformes > Cichlidae > Hemichromis > Hemichromis elongatus. The sequence continues at coordinate 8,708 of VUQR01009457.1, read as the reverse complement.
TAAAACATAAATTGAATGGCGAAGCTGGATTTTAGACCTAAATCAAATAGAAAATCTGAGGGGAGATGTTAAAAGGATTGTGAAAAAGAAATGTCCTCACAATCTGACAGATCTGGAGCGGGTTTTCAAGGAACAGTGGAAAAATGTTGCCAAGTCGGTGTGCCAAGGTGTGCCATGCTGATAGACTGAATCCTGTGATTATATCAAAAAGGGCTTCAATAAAGTATTAGCTTAAAGGTGTGCACATTAATGCAACTAGCTTATTGCACTTTTTCCCTTCCTTACAGATTTATTTGGTTTTCACTTGAACTGTAAAGGTTATCGGTCACATCAAAAGTGGGAAACATGACTTATTGTGGTTTCGTCAAATTAACATCACAAACACCTGGCAGGACTGTCCTTAATAAATTACTCATGAGATATTTAGGTGAGAAACTACAAACAACCAACAAAGATGTTGGTCATGCTAACACTATTTAATCTGAAGCAGAGGAAAGCAGCGTTTTTACCCGCGGCGCGCTCCAGTTCAGTTTAGGGAATACACGCCCACCCAGGCCGTTTATGGACTCCAGGACTTTAGAGGTGAACTCTGGAAACTCAGGAGCCTGGCAGAACCATGACACGAAAAATGATGTTACAAGCATGTTTGATTTTCACATGCATGTCGTGCCATTTGTTACACAGATGCAACAGATGCTAAAAAAAAACTTATACAATCATCCGAATTCACTGTCCTGTAAATAATAATGAATACATACCATCTCCTTTGCTAACATCTTAGATGTCACAGAAAACCTTAAAAATATGGCTCATTAAGGATACTTACAGTGACTGTTGTAGTTGTTTCGTCATCTGACCACTAGAGGGGAGGAGAGAGTTAGAATTATGATTGGCAAAGGAAAAACAAAGACTTGGAAAAATAACAGGAAGACTTCAAAGGTTTGATTTTCACAGTTTTTACAGATATAACTGCAGTGACAATATTCAAAGGCAAATATAGTAACGGTCACTAACAGTGAGGGAAAGTTGATGCATGTTTGATGTATTTAGATACAAAATGTACTCTTAGTGTTCGCTAATGGACAATCTCGAAACTTAAATGCCTCATTATAGGCATTCATGTGTTGTTTAAACTATTGAACTAAGTAACATTCAATCAGTCCTTCAATTAGTGTGAGTATATCTGAGACCTTATAGGGGTAGAAAAAGTGCATATATCCTTTTTACTAAATAATTCCTCGAAAATGTGGCCATGCGTCACATGAGCATCCACCGCTGTAACAGCATATATGTGACACCAAAAGTATTTAGGTCATATTCAGTGCTATAGTTTCATCTATAGCTTTGCTTCATATGTTTGCAGCATTTCTCTTCTTTGAAGCTCACAAATCTCAAAAAAAAAAAAAAAAAAAATTGTCATCCCTTATTTTAGGAATGCTCTGAAACGGAGAGCAGCAGTCAGTTTATGATATTTGTGACGTTCTTACAATCATGAAAAAAGTCTCCAGCTTACCTGAATGTCTTCCTCTGCATCTGAGTTGCTGTTGTTAGTGTGTGACTGCTGTGTGTTGTGGTCACTGGAGGGACAAGAGAATGAGGAAAAATGTAAAATCAAAAGAGACAGCATGCAATCTGTGAGCATGTGAGCAACTTTCATAGCGCTCAAATACGTTTAAATCATAATTTCCACAGCAGAACACGTTCGTGAAATTTCACATAGGAAACATTACCGTGTATGTGTGTGTGTGCGCGCGTGTGTGTGTGTGTGTGGTCTGATACCTCCCAGAGACTACCAGTGTCCCATCGTCCAGTAAATAGTCTATTACATTCTGAGGCAGTGGAAGAATCAGACTGAAAAAGACGAAAAACATCACGTATATAATACACAGAAAACAACAAAATATGTTAAATGAAGGCACCGTAGTAGAAGAAGACAGCACTGTTTACTATTTACACTCATGAAGACTCATGAAAGGGTATCTGTCTGCTTATTGTCTGTCGGCTAACGTTAGCAGCCGGCTAGTTGGCCTATATTTTACAGCAACAATTATAAAAATGTTCTGCGGACTTGCTCCACTAACATAAGCCTTTTACCTTTTAATCGTATGTTTCTTAAATATCGGATACCAAACCGAAAACTGGCAGTTGACAACTTGCTCCTTCTTCATGCTGCAATATCCTGTAAAGAAAACGAGTCCATCAGTAAATAACTTCCGAATGTCTTTTAGATGCACATTAAAAATCTGGCCTGATATTAGACTCAATTTTCACTGTTATGCATCGATTTTATTGAGTTTAATTTTACTAAGTAAAAAGTGAAAATAAATAAATTTGCTAGCTGTTGGTACAATTAAAAATAATTTTATAAATTTTCGCTCGGGGAATCATTTTCATGGTGCATATGTAGGTGTGCCGTGAGCTGACGGAGATCGTTTATTAAAAACAGACCTCACTGTGGATGCCTTAAACGACAATCGTTAAAAAATAAAAACATTTTAAAAAGTAAAAAATAAATAAAATGAAATATGACTTAAGTAATCTAGCTTACGATGTGAATATTTAAAAAGAGAATAAGCCGGATTCATATATAGATGTATTTTTTGTGAAATGTATTCATTTTTTCACTGCAAACAAAGCCGATCATTAAAACAAACAAAAAAAGAAAGTAATTTCTGGATTTGTATTGTAAGTATTTCATTAAAAATGTGAACACTGAAACTGTTTATTGAAATAGATTTTAGTCTTTCAGTTCGTCTCAGTATTGCACTATAAACAACACTTCGGTGACGTTTGTTGTATCAGGAAGTGGAAGCAGAGTGACTCATCATCGTTTCTCTACTCTCTCTCTACTAGTCAAACACGAAAAGGAGTTCACGTGAGTAAATTTGAGTGTTTTTTACTAACTTACCGGATTTTTTAAAGTTTAAAATAGTCGAGCCCCGGCAGTTTATAGCACTGTGAAGGGTAAAGCAGATACCCGCCGTTAAATAAACAAAGAACCACGGGGAAGGAAAGCTAAATGCGGAAAAGTAGGGGGGAAATTGGACGGTCTTGCCTGGCTCTGGCAGCTAATTGAGTAGCTCATGATCTGAAACGTCTCTTTAGCGTTTAAGCACGGGTCAATACAACTGCTTTATTTTTCTTTACCCAGGTCGTAAAAGGCTTTCTGACTCGTCTTTCTTTCATTTTCAGTCAGTAACAATGAGCAACCACGAAGAACCCAAAGATACTACTGCAGCTCCTCAAATAGTGAAAGAAGAGGTGTGTGTTTTAATGTTTGTGAATGAGGTCGTTCAGAAAAAGGATTGTCGGTGCTAGCGCACCTACTATATATTGGCTTCACTTGTGTAATATAAAAAAAAAAATAATGTTATACAGTTTAAAATGAATAAAGTGTCTCCGTGGAGCTTCCAGTGCCCGGTTTTGTTGTTTCTGTCCTGTGTTACTCCATGTTAGTTTACTGAGAAGTAGACATGTGATGAGCTGTGTGTGTTTTCAGCTTATTGCAGCAGGGAAATGGGTGAAGCTGGAAAAGACCACATACGTGGACCCTGCTGGAAACACCAGGTACTTTTCTATCTGTGGGTTTCCATATTCTCTGTGAGATTAATTAACGCTGTTAAATAGTGGACAGTAAAATTAGACATAGTCTGAGTTTGAAATAATGAGTGCAGTGACAGGAAGATCTTTATTTAATTCAGGAAGTTGGGAAATTCTGGTGTTTCGCCAGACGAAACAATAAATTCAATTTGTAATATAATAGCTTAAACAAAATAGAGTGGCTTGGTAGAATAACACAGAACACTTTGCTGGTCTGTTGAGGTGAAGAGAGAGCCAAGTGTGAAAGCAACGCTACCGTTTTACTGTTGGCGCTACATTCCTACCCTCAATGACGCTCACGATCTATGGGTAGAGATGGAAAGAATGAGATTGCGAATCTACACTCTGGAAATGAGCATCCTCTGAATGGTGGCTGAGATGAGGGGGCTCAGGGTAGAGCCGCTGCTCCTCCACATCTAAGGCGGTTCGAGCATCTGACTTGGATACCTCCTGGGTCCCTTCTAGGCAAGGTATGTCCTACCTTGGGTATATCCTAGTTGGAGGAGAGATTATGTCTCTCAGATGGACTGGGAATGGCTCTGTTTTTCCCTGGAAGAGGTGGCAAGGAAGAAAGAAGTCAGAGCGTCTCTGCTTAGACTGCTACCAGCGATCTAGACGCAGATAAGCCGAAAGCACTCTGTTTCAGAGTGTCTCTTGTCTCTGTATGATGTCAGTAGATGGTTATGTGGGCGTTTCCCCTCAAGGAGCCCCACCCAGCAGCTGTTCAAAAGTTTTGATTTTGATGGGCAGCCAATCAGAAGAACGTAAGCTTAACTGGAAGAGGAAGAACGGTAGAAAAGCACAACAGGTCCACTTTAAACTACGTTCATTATCTGTTTTAAACCTCCAGAACCTGGGAGACAGTGAAACGGACCACGAGGCGGGCCAACACTGAATCAGATGGTGAGCAGGTTTATTTTTCTGGTTGTTCAGCTTGTGACAGAGTTATTGAAGGCGTAACACATTTTTCCTCCAGGTGTGGGAATAATCGCTCTGCTGAAACGGACGCTGCATAAGGACTGCGTAGTGATGGTGAAGCAGTTCCGCCCTCCTCTGGGATGCTGCACTCTGGAGTTCCCTGCAGGTCAGGAGTTTTTTCACTCATGAGCATTAATGTCCTGTGGTGTGGTCCACAATAATGAAAAGTGCTTAATAAACTCCAAGTTGGCGCTTTGTTATTTTTTGGTTTTTTAGGATTGATTGATGAGGGGGAAACTGCCGAGGTGGCTGCACTGAGGGAACTGAAGGAAGAAACTGGTTACACTGGAGAAGTAGTAGGAGTCACTCCAGGTACTATTACACACCATACTGTACAGGGATCTGCAGGATGAAGTGTCCATAGACATTTTATCTTTGAAAATTCCAATGAGAGCGATAAGGTATTTAAGTAGACTGATAAGTTTGCTGTGGCTTACATTATTGCTGTGCTTGCAGCGACCTGCCTGGACCCTGGTCTGTCTAACTGCACCATTCAGACTATCCTGGTCAACATCAATGGTGACGATATGGAGAATATCAACCCAACACAGAAGCTGGGTGAGAAAACATTTCATGATTCAGTTTTTTCACAGTCATCATTTATTTTTACTCTAACTTTCATTTTTTTAGGTTCACTTAGAATGTTCTTGCAGATACAAGCAGAATTCCTGTGCAGTAATCTGAAGTCCACATTTTCTAGTCCATATTTTCTCTGTGCTCGATGAGTCACTGTTTCACCTGACATGTTCATGGACAGAGCAGACTTCATATTTGTTTGATTAGTCTCACTGCAACACCAGCCCCTTAGATGTGTATTCGGACAGTTCACCTCCAAACCAAGACAAATAATCTTAATGCAATTTTAAAGGAACGTTATGAATCCGTGAATCGCTACCTTATCGTGGTGGAGGGGTTTGTGTGTCCCAGGGATCCCAGGGGCTGTGTTGTCTGGGGGCTTTTGCCCCCTGGTAGGGTCTCCCATGGCAAATTGGTCCTGGGTGAGGG
>VUQR01009455.1:15725-30693 GCA_015108515.1 Hemichromis elongatus | reverse complement strand
TTTTTTTTTTTTTAAAAAAAAAAAAAAAAAAAAAAAAATTATATTTATTTATATATAAAGTGTTGCTGCAGTATGTACAGTATCTTATTCTTTCTATTGCTGTAACGAAACAAATTTCCCACCTGTGGGACTAATAAAGGTCATCTCATCTTATCTTGTTCTTCACAAATAAAATTTTAACCATTAGAGAAAAAATGACTCATAATCATCTCACAGATGTAACATTATCTACAGCTACTTTTAGTACCATTGATATTCATTTAGACTCGTTTTCTCCAATTGATCTTGAGTTAAGTTGAGTTAACTCAGAGAAGTCCTGCCATTAATTAATGCTTCAATCTTAAATGTGATCAACCTATCTCTAATAATGGGCTACGTACCACAGGCCTTCAAGCTGGCAGTAGTTAAACCTTTACTTAAAAAGCCATCTCTAGACCCAGCTGTCTGAGCTAATTATAGGCCGATCTCCAACCTTCCTTTGATGTCACTATCCTCCTGTGAACAGTGTTTCGGGTGTCATTGTGCCCCATCACACCCAGGTGGGACCGTCTCGTTGCAGAGAAACAAGCACAGGGCTCTCATTGATTTAGCGTTATGGTGAATTATATATTTTCTTGTACTTTTATATTTGTTTTGTAGTTGTGTCTTATTTTAAAATAAATATTTACACGTTACCATAGAGACCATAAAGCATTAAGAGGCAGAGAGGAGGATGCTACTCTCAATGTTTTTGGCACATTTTCAGGAGGACCCTGCTAATAAAGTTACACAATTACACAGTGAATTCACGTTTTACTATTATATTTACAAAATACATCTCTGTTTTTGTCTCGGTCGTATCATTTTATTTTGTTCCATTTATCCATGACACCTTAGAGGTCGGTCTGTGAAAACATTGTCTGACCTTAAACCGGCCCAGGGCACAAAAGCAGTTGGAGACCGCTGCTGTACAGGTCCTTCAGGGAGGAAAGAGGATGTTCACACATTAGTGACGCTCTGAAGTGCCTTTTTGTGTGCTGTGGTGCAGCTGGAGATGTCAGCACACTTTCAATGAAGCAGCGGTAGAAGAGGATCAGCAGCTCCTTCTTCAGGTCCATTCTGAGGATTCTCAGAGAGTGGAGATGCTGTTGGGCCTTCTCTAAAATTGCCAAGATGTTTAAGCTCCACTGAAGTTTGTAAATACTGGACTGACCTTGAATAATGTTTATTAGCTTTATTGGTAATTTACTTTAATTTGATGGGACCCATGTGAATGTTTTTCTGTAATATTATTTTGAATTAAATTTATTATAAGAAATGACGACTGTGAGATATTATGACTTATTGGTTTATTGGTTGTTGTATGAAATATGGCATTGATTATTTGATTTTTTATTTATGGATTTATTTATTTAATTGTAATGGCAGTAGAACGCTGTTCTAATTTAATGGTGTATGCTAATTTATGTTTTTGACCTTGTTTAGGTCAGGTTTTTGTTTCTCCACCATGATCAAAGCCCTGATCAGAGCCACCGGACCACCGCTGCACTGCGGGAGGACAGATAAATCTGTACAAACTGACAAAACTTCACCTGTTTAGAACACGACCTATTACAGGTCTAAACTAAACTGAACTGGACTAAACCTTGTCCCATTTCATTTTGGGACAATATTAGTTGTTTTGAATCGTTATTATTATTGTTTTGTTTGTGATATATATGCATATTTTTTTGTATATCTGTCTATAAATTCCACGTTACCACAACATACATAATATATATATATATATATATATATAGATATAGATATATAGATATATATATATATATATTGAGCTCTATTTATGTTTTCTGTGTTTAATTCAAAGCTACTTCTGATTAGCTTGTTATCCATCAAGCTGCAGTCAGGCACACTGGTACTTTACCGCATTACAATGGACTTCCTCCTTCTGAAGTCGCCTGCCAGCTCTTTTGTTTTGATGATATTGAGATCCAGGTTTTTGTCTGCACACCAATCCGACAGTCTCTGAACCTCAGCTCTGTATACGAACTTACGTTTGTGGTGGACTACATGGGTAGTCCTTCTCTGTTGGGTACCACTGGGCACCAAGGTAATGTGCTTGTTGTCCTGGTTCGCCAACACACACACAGGATGCAATGTTTCAGGCCAGGATAACACTTTATTGCGAATGTTTGTACTTCAGCCTGTACACCTCCAGCTGTCATCCTCTCTCCTGCTGCCACACACACACACACACACCAGTCCAGCACACTACTGCATAAAATATAGAGTCATAATTAGCTGATGTCTACCAGCTGTGCCATCCCCTGCCACTGCCCTGTGAACTGGCTGCACCACCCCTCCCTGCAGCTGAGCCACAAACCACAACCCACCATTACCATGTTATTAGTGTAATGATGAAATGCGAAATTTAACAAACCAAATCATTAAAAAATGGCCTACTATAGAGTGGATGTGGTAAGAGTCTAATTTATTTACACCAATTAGTATTGTTGATAATCTTTTTATTTTTATTTTTATTTAACAGGCTTTCACCTTGTAGGTCCATACAGACATTTAAACAAAAGATGTGCTGACAGCTTAAGTTACAAACTGAAAAAGAATCTCCTGAATCTCCTCCAAGATTTGTTTAAATGTATTACTGGTGCAAAGTTAGCAGCTGCAGCAACGTCATACATTAGCTGTTATAATGTTTTGAATAATGATCAAAAGAAGATGGGGCCAGAGTGGTGGATGGATAGACGACATGCACGACAGACTTTTTAAGATCTCTTTGACAATGCACATGGAATAAGCATGACATGAAAATGTGCTGTGCAAGAACAGTAAAGATATTTCTGTTGAAAACATCTGAAAATTTGCCATGGGAATACAAATGGCTATAATGAAATCAATTATGTGCAATCATATCTTGGTGAACATGCTGCCTGAGACTGAACTTCATCTAATTTCTTGAACATAATAAACATTGTTTATTTTGCTAATTTATGATAAGAGACTTTTTTCAAATGAATCCAGATTCATGTAACGGACTCAAATGAAACTATCAATAGAAAGTGTTTGTCATTGTGACTGTATTAAAATGTTATTATATCTATCTGAGAATTTTCCTTTCAAATATAAAAAGAGCCCATGAGCGCTCAGTTTCCATAGTAACCACAGAGCCATGCGGAGTGGCAGCTTGTTGCAGCAGCGTTTGTGTTTTCACTGACTCCACTGTTCTTAATTACAGATAAATTAGTTGCCTCGTTGCTTTACACAGCTTAGCCTGTGGTGTGATTTACTTTGAATTTGTGTATACATTTTTTTTTTTTTATCTTTCCGCTCACATGTTATTCTGAGAAGCAAGAAAAAAGGTGGAGAAATTGTTCTGTTTGTGAACAAAACTGCTTGTGAAGTTGTGGTGGAGAGGAGGTTACTAAACAAACTGTTATCTATTATAGATGGACAGGCAACAGAGCCCCTTCTCTAACAGACTGATTCAGTTCCACTGTAGCAGCGCAGATACAAGAAACTTAATATATCACATGCTATCACACTTTATAATGTATTAATATTATATTTGTCTGGCATACAGTATATTCCCAAAAGTATTCACTTGCCCATCCAAATCACTGAACTCACGTGTTCCATTCAGTCAATTGATTGTCATAATACCCCTGTTAGGGGTATTATGACAAAGTTGAAATGATTGGGAATGAAAGCAACTCAGCCACAAAGTACCAAATATACAAGTTGCTTGAGGGGATATTATGGTGTAGTCTTGTTTTCAGGACTTGTTAATGGTCTTGTTACAATAAGAAACAAGCTTTGTTCTGTTCTGTCTGAAACGTAGAAATAACAGGAAGAGTTATCATAACACAACTGAGTAGAACTTAATTAAGAGACATTTCCTCTGTTTTTACAATATTGGGTATTAATACCTAATAGGTATTTCTAATACACATTAGGATTCAACTGTTATTGATTAGCATACAATGCTAAACAAAGCAACAAGAAGATTAAGATATGTGGAGGACACAGGTAAGGCTTGCAGTTGAAACAAATCCTTGAATATCTGACGTATAAATAAATATACAAAGATTTAACTCAATGTATATCATGCAGTTTTATCAGTTTGTATTCATACGTTCCAGTTGCCAATTTACAATGAACTGCACCATGACCCCACATTCTGAACTCCCACTAACTTCCTGACTTACTTTTTTCTCCTTTTTGGTAGAAAGCAAATATGGTTCCATTAACCTCAACAAGTTGTCCAGGTGCTAAACATTCACAGCACCATGTTTGACTGTTGATATGATGTTCTTTTTATTAAAAGCTATTAGTTTCAGGTGAGGTGACTCCAACTTACATAGTGATTGAGTCCAACTTTGGGCTTTTAGTCTTTGTTCCACAGGTTTCATTTAAGTGATCTCTTCTTTTAATAGATTTGGCATTAATCAGGCTAATCATTAATTAAACTCAGCTTTCCAAAAAATCTGGTTAATTAATGATTTAACCAGTGAGGCGGTTATTTTTCCACATATGGCCAGGTAGGATTGGACAGCTTTTGCCCTTCAGTGAAGCAATCATTTCAAACTTTGGTTTGTATTTACTTATCTGTGTCTACTATTAAAATGAGTTTGAACTCTGAACTATCAGCATGGTGGTGCGGTGGCCAGCACTGTTGCCTCAACGCCAGAATGACCTGTGTTCAAAGGTTGGGGGCTTTCTGTGTGGAGTGTCATGTTCTTTGTGCACCTCTGTGTTGGTGTACACTGTTCATAGTGACATTAAATTGATTCACCCTTCTGTCTAATGGAGTCTGCTTGTACTTTTGTAATCTCCTTTCCATACACTGCACAAAAATATTAAAGAAGCCCTGATTCATCAAGTTAAACTTCTGGGATATTGATGTGATCAGTTAAATAGCAGAGGGGGCATTAATCAGTTTCAGCTGCTTTGGCTAGGATCAGTTTCACTATTGGTAGTGACATTTCCACCAATCAATGTGGCGTCCTTTCATTGGCAACACATTATCATATCATATCAGTGCAAATATCCAGCAATATTTTTGCACATGAACTCCTGATGTGTTTTTAAAGTAGTTCCGTTTCCCAGAGGACACAGGATGAGATGGTGTTGACAGGAAGTGTAAGAGGAACTGTCAGGGGAAGCTAACAGCTAAGCTGGAGACTACTGCACACAGAACACCACTTCCATTTATTTTGCTCTCTTACATCCACTCTCTAGAAAATAAACTAGACTATCTATAGCTCTAATGAAAAAATAGGGGTGAGAGACTTCTGTCCTATGATCCTGCAAGAAATTTTGCTTAACTTGGCTGTTTGTGATGCCGTTAGCTTACAACGGATAACAAAATTTTGGTTGGATAGGAGCCAAGCTTCTCAGTGTTAAATCCTGTGGTGCTGGTTTATGCATTTATACTAACAACACATAATGTGACAACGAAGCAGTGATTCTGTGTCAGTGTTTTCCTGACATGCTCTTCACCTGAGCTTGGCATTTCTGAAAGAGAACACTGATGCACACATTATTTTTCTGACTTTACTTTAGTATTAAGTATAATTATCCAACATCAGCTGGTGAGAAATCTGAATCTCCTGGGTATCAACATCCTCATTTCTAACTGGCTGATAGACTTCCTCACTAACAAACCTCATCTGCTTCAAATCACATCATCAAGTATGAGGAAGGGACATTAGAGACAACAGTTATCCTATAGACACATGGTTAAGTGATGGGTGGAATGATGAAAATCTTATTCTGAAAATCAAGAAGATCATAGAGATGATAATCAACTTTAGAAATCAAAGGTGCCTGAAGTCTTTCACCACTCGTCACTGACAACAGAGCTGTGGAGGTAGTCAGCAGCATTTTCCTTGGGGTGCAGAAAACTTAATGAATCAATAAACACATCGTCACTGGTTAAATGGGCTCAGCAGCATCTGCACTTCCTGCATCGGATGAGGAGAACACACCTTCTCCTCAGATCCTCACCACTCTCTACTTAGGCAACATAGAGAGTGTGCTGATCTGCTGAATGTTTATCTGGTTTGGAAGTTCCAGTCTTTCAAGATATCACTGCATAGAGTGGTGAGGACCAAACGCTGTCTCAGCAGTACACCAGCGAGTGCACCCACCCCCACCATACACTCTTCTCCCTGCTCCTAGAAAGAGGCATTGCAGCATCGGGAGCAGAAAAGACAGATTTTGCAAATAATCTCACTCCCCACCCAAAAGCCAGCTTACCCTCTCCATATATACTCAGTGCATATTTACTGTTGATGGACGGTTTAAATGACTGAACATTTAGGCAGTGCAATATTTTTGGCATGGTGATGTACACTTTTTTTTCTTTTGTTATATTGGTGTGTAGTTATTTCCTGTATAGTTAGTTAGTATATGTTTTCTTTTTTGTATTTTATACTTTTAGATTTGGGTTTGTTTATATATATCGTATTAATCAGATGACGATTTAATGTGTTAAAATTTCATTATGATGTGCACTAATTGGTAAACATAACATGTACATATATATTCTCAGCCTTTGCTGCTACTACTTTGTTGTAACACCTTTGGCAGCAATTAGAGCCTCACGTCTTTTTGAGTATGATGCTATAAGCTTAGTACACCTATTTTTGGGCAGTTTGTCCTGTTCTTCTTTGTAGAACCTCTCAAGCTCTGATTGCAGATTTGGTGATTTGGTGGGCAATGTCAGTGCACACCCTGTTCAGATCTCTCCAGAAATGTTGAGTCAGCTTCAAGACTGTGCTTTGGTTCAGCCATTTGAGGACATTGTTAATTTGGCTTAGGGTTATTGTCCTGTTGGAAGCTGAACCTTCACCCCAGTCCGAGGTCCAGAGCACTGTGAAGCAGGTTGTCTACATTGTTGTATTCATCTTTCCCTTGACCCTGACTAGTCTCCTATTTCCTGCTGTCAGAAGCCATCCCTACAGTATGATGCTGCCACCACCTTGCCTCACATTATAGCTGGTATTTGCCAGGTGATGAGTGGTGCCTGGTTTCCTCCAGATATAATGCTTGGCATTCAGGCCAAAGAGTTCAGTATTTGTTTAATCAGACCAGATAATTTTTTCCCATGGTCTAAGAGACCTGTAGGTGCCTTTTGGTGAACTCCTGGTGGGCTCTCATGTGCATTTTGCTGAGGATTGGCTTTCACCTGGCCACTGTATCATGCAGGTCCGATTGGTGTAGTGTTACAGAAATGGTTGTCTTTCTAGAAGGTTCTCCTCTCTCTCCGAAGCAACACAAGCTCTGTCAGAGTAACCATCAGGTTCTAGGTAACCTTGATGATTACAGATCTTCCAAACCACAGACTGGCCAGTTGGCCGGCTCTAGGAAGAGTCCTGCTGGTTCCTAACTTATTTCATTTGCAGATGATGGGGGACTCTGTGCTCACTCGGCCCTTTGATGCTGCAGACATTTTTCTGTCCAATTCTCTCTCAGAGGTCTACAGACAGTTCCTTGGACTTCATGGTTTGGCTTATGCTCTCACATACACCATTAACTATGGGACAGACAGATGGGTCCCTTTCCAAGGGAGTGTCATGTGTAAAATTTTGAGGTGAAAAAATGAATTTAATTTACTTTAGAATAAGATAATAACATGACAAGAGGTAGAAGTGCTGTGAATACTTTCCAGATGCACCATATAGTGTAGTTGCTCTATATATGAATGCAGCACCAATTGTTTCAGAAGTTGCACAAGTTAAATTTCCACCAGGATTTGTCTACTTAGACATGTATCATTAATACATCAAAGTCTGATGTTTGCCGTGTTAATCTCTGAGTGCATCAGGGATAAAGTGCTCCCATTTGTTCCCCAAATCTTAGAACATCAAATACAGCTCTGGCTGCTCATTTCCCTGCATTTAGCATCTCAAGGGACAAACGAGGAAAGGAAAAACAAGCAGAGCTCCACAGTCTTATCAGTGATCACCTACCTAAAGCAGGCAGTAAATAGGGAGATTGTTACACAGAGCAAAGACCTGGATTGTATTTATAAGTCATACAGCAACTTGCTTTTCATTTGTGTATTCCTCTGTTGTCATGGGTTTATGTTTTGGACCGTTCTGTTTCCAGGTGTAATAATATGCTGAGTTGAGTTATACTCTTTGAGCGGTCACGTCACGTCAGGTCACATCACACGGCCGTCAAGTCCCATGTCGTCTCCAAATGGGCTGCTGGTTGAATGCATGCTCTGTACACACTGATACCTTGTACAAACAAACAGACTCAATCCATTTAATTGTGCTAGATGTTCCATTAATTTCTTCACTCCTCTTCCTGTGGCAGTTCCACTGAATCAAAGCATCAGCATCAAAGTTTAAGGGCTTTAAATACCATGTAGATGCAAATTAAACTTCTGGCTCTGACGCATGAGAGCACCAATACCTTCTTTGTATATGTGCTGGTGTTGGGGACCACAGAGTAAATTATAGCTGTATTGTTTTGAGATATTAGGCATTAGGCTACAGCCACAGCAAATTAAAAGACAGATCTGATAATGTCCATTTATTTTCTTTAGAATTATGTATCACCAGAATACAGACAATCCAAGTATCAAGTGTATAGTATTTGTTTTTGGGTTTATGGAAAATACTTGAGGCACATAAGCAGTTGCAGCTATCAACTGCAATCTGAAAAAGACCAAACATGACCCTAACACGATCTACTGTATATGTGAACCATTAAAGCCCTGCATTTAAAAGGTTGTGGATTCAAAATATATTCTCCCTAATCATCCTCTTCCTACCTCTGTGCAGTAAATATACAGTGGTCCCTCGCCATACCACTGTTCACCTTTTGCGAACTCGCTGTTTCGCAGATTTTTTTTTTTGGTGCAATTTTTTGATGCATTTTATGTGTGGCTGTAGCTCAGGTGGTAGAGCAGGTCAGCTACTAACTGGAAGGTTGGTGGTTCGATCCCAGGCTCCTCTAGTCTGCATGCTAAATATTACCTTGACAAGAGAAAGGTTTCTGGTTTGATTCCAGCCAACAACACAAAGGTATCTAGTGTAAAACTCTGCCAAATCAAACATGCAGAGTTACTTATCTGAGATATGCAAAGTTGTTGTCTGAGAGTCACTTTGTTGGTGCAAAAATGTAATAAATAATCAAATAAAAATGTGTGTGTTTTTGCTACAGACTAGTGGGCTGGGAGTCCGAGTTACCAGCTTGAGTATTGACAGAAAATATTAAGCCAGTCAGAAGAAAACCAATCACATGGATCACATTCTTCCTACAAAAGAATTGCCGCCCTCATTAATAGGCCTTTCGTTCGTGGGGAGTGTGTTTCCATGCTAGGTCCTGGGAAAGCGACTCTAAGTCTCTTTCTCACCAAGTTCTAGATGCATCCATCAGGTTGGCCATCTCCCAGTTTTGAAGTAGGCTTTTCCACCTTAGACTCCCATAGCACACAGCAATCCTACATGCACTTTCCAAAGTTACAAATACAACTTATGCCTTGATTGAAAATGTATAGTCTTTCCAATAAAAACCTGATTTTGTTAGTTTTTAAATAAACAGGCAAGTGAGGTTAAAAATTTTCCTTTAAAAATTGTCCTTTCCTTCACACAACTAAGCTCCAGCTGTGCTCTACAGCACCCATCCTTCATCTCTTCAAACATGTTTTCAACTTTCTTTTCCCTTTATAGAGAAAATAACCACACCATGTGGGAGTGGAGGTAAATAACCAAACAAAAGCATGCAGTTATTGAAACAGACAACAAAATCTTAACTCAATTTAGTTGGAGAGTCTCCCAATTATTTTACAATGTGACTTTTTTGTTTGTTTATTTATTTTTTAGTTTTGTTATCAAATCTCCTGCCGGAGATTCAAAATTTTTCTAGCGACACTGCCCCCAGAGGTGGGATGAGCAAAAGTCTTTTTAAGCTCATTCAAGAACTCATCATAGGAGCAGAACTGCAGTGAGCATGTGCCAAGATAAGCTTCTGCCAAGAGTAAAGCTCGGCACCACAATTTCCCAATCAGGTAAGACGCATCAGTGAGGAAAGTGCGAGGCGAGTGACTGAAAACTAGCTTGCACTGTAGAAAGAAAAAAAAACACTGCACAGGCCGGGCTCCCCAGGAAAAGGCTCAGGTTCTGGGGAGGCAGTGTCACAAAAACAGGGACCGAGAACAATGTGCATGTGTTAGTCCCCCTAGGGAAATTACTCCTCTGCATTTAACCCATTCACCCAGTGAAGCAGTGGGCAGCCACCAATACAGCACCCAGGGAGCAGTGTGTAGGGACGGTACCTTGTTCAGGGGTACCTCGGGGTAGCCGTTCAGTGGAGTCGGACCCCCGACCTTCCAATCATCGGGCAACCACTCCACCTATTGAGCTATCCCTGCCCTTTGAGATGGCAGTGCTTGGCTATTACTGGGACAAAGAACCGGAATTGAAACAGGTGGTGGATTGGAAAAGGCAGCGGTAGGAGATCACAAAGAGCAGCAACAATTTGAGCCTGACCATTGCTAATGGATTTGTGTTGAGTTAGCCATGAACAGTGAATTTACTTTTTGTTATCGAGAGAATGAATGCGAACTAAGAACAAACTGACATACTCGGAGACATGAATGATGTGGAGACTATGAAGACAAGCTATGAGTAAACTGTGACATACAATGATCTATGAACTATGAAGGTGACGAGAAGCACCACGTACATGAGCTAAGGGGCTTTGAACTAGATTGTCCCAGAACATAAATGGTGGTGACAGGACTCGGGGAGCAGAACAGTGGTACGAGAGTGGATGGTGGGGAGGCACTGAAACAGAGGGAAAACTGAGTTTGGGAAATGACTGAATTAATCCAAACTGTTAGTCTGAACAGCCTTATTTGGTTGCAGGTGGAGTCATGGGAGAAGTGGGAAGCAGGATAATGAGACCTGGTGAGTCCGGTGGAGTAGTGATCCATGATTCCAGAACAGTGAAGGCAGGTGGCAGGCAGGTGAGACTGGAGAAAACTGATAGTGTTACCATCTATCTGGAGTACAATTGTGCAATGTAAGGTAAATCAGGAAACAGCTGGGAAGACAAGAACACAGGGGTGAGTACTGGAGCAATGAGCACTGCTAGAGACATGAGGCCAAATGAGACAATCTGGCGAAGGCTAGTTGTGGACGCTGGTCTTATATACAGCCGGCTTAATTAGTCTCAGCTGGCACTCTGGGAAGGAGCAGCGAAGGCTCCGCCCAAAGGCAGAGAGCAGGCACTGTGGAAATTTACTGTGACTCACCTAGACCATGACAGTCCAACCTTCTAAATGGTCTTTATGGCCACACAACAGAAAACATAAGAGCCTAATTATCAGTGGTATCCCATCAGCTACCTGTCCCATTTTTAACAGTGTGGTATAAAAACTATTTAGATCAATGTATTTATTGCCATTTTTTTTAAGTGAACTGTTTAAAAAAATTAAACTTGATCCAATATCAGGATTTTTATTTTGGTTGTTCTGGTGAGAAAGTGATTTCCATATACCGTCACAGCATTGCAGGGAGGAGTATACTAGAATAGAATAGAGTACATCTTGTCTTGTACAACAAACCTATACAAGGAAATTGTGCGGCAACAAAATTGAGGTTGTTAAAGGTGTAGTTTCATGTTTTCATCACCCTTTATATTGCAGAGTTTTACAATGCCTACAAAACTGCAAAATCTAACATCAGAGGTTAATTTTGACCTTTGAAATCTTATTTGGATATTTCACATATTTGTAGAAGTACTATTATATACTTGTGTGATATTAGTTCACAGTTATCGACACATTACACTCTCAGAGCTATTCACTGTAAGCAAAAATAGCACACTCATAAGCAGTTCAAACAGAGTTGTAACATGGTCATTATTGAGAATTGCCTACAGCTGCCTCCATACCAACTGTTACCAAGGGAACAGAGTGTTATGCTTACTTACATGCATCAGTTTCCTTTTGACTTGTTACTTTGACAACAGGAATGTCAATTGGCTGTGCTGACAAAGAAACACTTTGACCAGTTATTTGCTGTTCACCTCATTTCCTGTAAGGGTAATTGGAGCTGCAGTAACAGTTGCTGTAAATCAACGTGGTTTCTCATTAATATGGTTCATCCACCCACTTTACACATGCCTTCCACAGCCTAATGCTACAACATGTAACATGTTGCACATGCATGCATTGTGTTTATATTTGTTATCTGCAATCTGACTTTCAATTGTGTTTACATTTTAAAACAAGTTGTGCGTTCTCTTGATCCTTTGATCCCCATTTTACCATCTCCATCTGGTCTTTTCATTAATGAAATCTAAATTTAACAGCTACATAACAGCTACATATTAACATTTTCTTTGTCAAATGTGTCAATGTCCTCTATGCTGGTAAGGGAAAGAATAAATATACAAAGACAG
Source organism: Hemichromis elongatus (assembly GCA_015108515.1). Lineage (NCBI taxonomy): Eukaryota > Metazoa > Chordata > Actinopteri > Cichliformes > Cichlidae > Hemichromis > Hemichromis elongatus. The sequence goes on along the minus strand of VUQR01009455.1, from coordinate 18,273 downwards.
TTCCACAGAAACCTCAGTTAGAACATGCTGCCAAGAAATCAACACTCTCACAATCCAAACCGTAAGCTACAGGTTCTTTTTTATGTATACCTTTGAAACTACAGCAGGGGGATATCTATGAAAAACATGGCTTAAAGGCTTTAAATGCCTTTAGCGTATAGTGCCTTTCTTCTAATAGGATTACATTACATGGTTTTTCATTCACGTCTGTCTGCTGCGCCACTAAGCCCAGAGAATGCTGACACCACAGGTGGGCAATGGATTCTTCAGTGTTTGGAAAAAGCTATTGGATTACTAAATTATTCAATTTGCTACCCTGATTCACTCACTGTTTACATAGACAAGCTCTTGCATGCATGCAGAATCTTTGCACAGCCATCACTTATTTCCATGAAGCAGGGTTAATTAGCTTGATAACTAGAAAAATACACAAGAGATTTGCTTTAGGGTACGCTACCACAAAAGCAGTCTAACTTTTAACCAGTTGTTCTCAAACTTTTCTAGGCGGTCTACCCTCAAAAGCCATAAAAGGTTCGTGTTCTTGTTATACTTGCACTCCAGCTCCAGTGTTTCTGACTCTGTAATCATATTATTTGATTATTTTGTTCATAGGTTTTGTTTTTTTAGTTCTTAGTGATTGTAGTTCTTCCTCCCTTAGTAGATTTTTGTTTAGTCTCTGTTCCCATGTCTACTCTATGTTTCATGTCTAGCCACTCTTGTCGCTATATTTCCTGTCTTCCCAGTTCCTGTGTTAAGCTTGGGTGTCCTGAGTCTGAGTTTCGGTCTGTGTGTTTCCTGTTTTTTGATAGTCCTTGTCCTACGTCAGTGTATCTAGTTTTGCTTTTCCTCGTCTCATTAGTCCCAGTTGCATTTCCACCTGTTCCCCATCCTCTCATGATCCTACCTGTGCATTTTAGTCCTCTGTCTTCCGCTGTTAACCTTCATGGACCCCCTTTTCCTATGCTATATAACTCCATATATATATTTGACATCTTATATTTTAGATTCCTGAAAGCAGCCACCCTTTGCTTTGTTGACAGCGCTGCAAACCCTTCTTTTCACCTCACAGCTGTGCCTTGTCAGAGTTCATTTGTGGAATTTCTTGCCTTCTTAATGAGGTTGGGACCATCAGTTGTGTTGTGCAGAAGTCAGGTTGGTACACAGCTGACAGCCCTATATGACAACTGGTAGAATTCTTATGTTGGCAAGAATCAATCAGCTAAATAAAGGGAAACGACAGTCCATCATTATCTGGTCATTCTCTTGCCTTCCTGCCCAGTAATCTCCCTCTACTTTTTACAGAGCTCCCCGTTCCTTGGCTCTTCATGTTCTCCCCGTGTTTAAGCGTTTCTCCGCCCTCAACCTTCCTTGGCTCTAGGTCCCATGTTTCAGTTTCTAGCCACTTGTTTAAGTTGACATTTTTTTAAATGAACCTTTTAAGTCATATGTGTCAAACTCTGGCCCTTGGACCTGTGAAGCCATACCAAATTACCATTAGAGCTGGCTCACCAGTATTGTACAGTGCACATACTGCTAATACTACAAATCCCAGAATGTTCTGTTGGTGCTTTGGCGCATCAGTCACGACAGGACCCATTAACACCCTCTCCTCTATTGACTGTAGTCATAGCAACTGTGCGAATACTGCCGCGCAACCTCTCCCAAAATGGCAAAAAGAAAAGAAGAAAACAGGAGCTTTCTGGACAGTTTTGGACCTGTTCTGGACCTGTTTGTCCTGTATGTCAAGCTAATGTAGGCTATAACCAAGGAGTACAGCATTAAACAGCACTATGAAGCTATATAAAGCCATATGACAACACTTTGTAGCTGTAAAGGTTAGTTTTATTGTGGCAACAGAGATCGCAAAATCAGCCTGGCGTATTAAAGTTTGCAACCAAGTGCTTGCCTTTGAAACAGTGGCAAGGAAAAACTCCCTTTTAGTAGGAAGAAACCTCCAGCAGAACAAGGCTCAGGAATGGGGAAGGAGGATGTGGTAGTACCTGGTACTTTTTTAGTACCTTCCCAGTGAACTGAGTCAAGACAAAAATGTCACATCAGGAAGTGGCATCACTGAATGAGTCATGTGGGTAATGACAACCTTTTTTTTTTTTTAAATCTAGCAACAATGGCTATACACGACCCATAACTGTGGTCCAATGACCACATTTTGACATTTACCATCATTTTAGCAGCAAGTATTATTGTCGACGGCGTGGACGAAGCTCAAATACCTTCTGCAGGTCTACAAATAATAATAATAATAATAATAATAATAATAATAATAATGTGCATGTGTTAGTCCCCGTAGGGAAATTACTCCTCTGCATTTAACCCATTCACCCAGTGGGCAGCCACCAATGCAGCGCCCAGGGAGCAGTGTGTAGGGACGGTACCTTGCTCAGGGGTACCTCAAAGTAGCCATTCAGTGGAGTCGAACCCCCAACCTTCCAATCATGGAGCAACCACTCTACTTACTGAGCTATCCTTGCCCACAAAACATGTCTGAATCTGTCTATGCACAAAACCCCAAACAAACAGATATTTACGG
>VUQR01009455.1:2553-15705 GCA_015108515.1 Hemichromis elongatus | reverse complement strand
CAAAACACATGTAGACAGCTCTTCAAACAAAGATTTCTAAATATTTTAGAATCTCTGCTTTTTGTTGGGTTCTACAATTGAACATTAAACTACAATGCTGAACTAGACTCAACTGGTAGCACTGACAACACCTCACTTTAATGTTTGATCGGTTCATTGACCAATGTGCAATACATTCACAATAGACCTGTGAAACAGATCTATGCAATACTGTGTAAAAGGTGCAACACTATGAGTGCAATAAGAGGTAGTGAACTACAAACTTCTGTACATTTTTTTTTATTGCTTTTTTACTTGTAAATAGAAAATAGTAACCTGGACTTTATCTCTATCCTCTGCTTCTTACTGTCTTATATTTTTATATTGTAAAGTGTGACCTAAACTGGAAAGCTCAGCACAAGAATTCCAATGTACATGGACCTGTGTGCAAATGGCAAATAAAAATCTTGAATCTTGAATCTTGACAAAATTCATAGTTGAAAAGTCAAAGTCAATTAGAAGGCATAATTTTTCCTTTTTATCCTGAGTTAATTGCCATTTTGGGATCTCCCTATCAGTTTAAGGGTGACCTGGGATCCTATGCATCCTGCTGTCCCTCTGTCTTACCTCTGCCTACATCTTCACTGCTGTACTAACAGAGCAAAGTCCTACAAATTAAGAATTATTTTTGTAGCCTGATTAAGCTGGAAACCTCAGGGAGTGGCCTCAGAGACTTCTAGTAAAACTCACAGCAAGTGAGTGAATGTTGTTTTTTCCTTCTGTCCTTCGTGTGTTCCATTAGACTCAGTAGCAATTAGCAAAACCCTAAAGTTTATTTTTTTACTTTGTAAATGTTTAGGAATTGGCTTGTTTGTTCAGGAAAAACACAATTTTGAATCTCTTGTGTTTTGTCCACTGTACTTCTCACATATCCACCAGAACTCCATGAACTGCACAGAGTTAAAGGCTGTAAGAAGAGTCCCATCAGCTCCACACTTTGAAACTTTGATATACATGAAAGAATACACGTTTGTATTACAGACCTGCTTCACTAGTTAAAGTAAGTGTTGTTAGAATTTACTCTAAACCACCAAAATATCTTATATATTAATATTAACTGCACTCCCCTAACATCATGTTTGGTTTTGAAATATGCATAAAAATAGGAAAAAGACTTTATTTTATTGATTTGTTAGAGATTGGAGTCTAGGTGTCAAAGGGTTTTTTACACATAAATTTCTACACTGTATTTATTTTTGATTACCTGTATGAAGACATGTAATTCTGAAAAATGTTGTTGTAAACTAAAGCATGACTCCGGATGCCTCCAGTAATATCAGCCACTTTAAATATTAACTTTGCTGCAGTGCGAATCTCTACTCTTCATGCCCCTATCAGAAAACCTACAAAGAGTATTTTCAGAAATATTGTTAGTGTGCTCTACTGAGAAAAAAAATCCAATAGAAGTACATGTTTGTCCTTTAAATTGAGTATTTTATTGTTATTCTTTTAAGTTTGTGCACAAGGGAGCACAAGGTTCTTGTTAAATCATTTAAAATAAATTATGCATTTCTGTCACATCTCATTGATTTCATGTCACTGACTTCGGGAGAGCATGGAGAGTTCACTGTCCAGTTAACATCGATGGATCCTCAGTGGAGGTCATTAAGAGCACCAAATTCCTTGATGTCCACCTGGTGGAGAACCTCTCCTGGTCTCTGCTTCCTGTGGAAACTGAGGAAAGCCCATCTCCCACTATCCACTCTCACCATGTTCTACAGAGGGACTATCGAGAGCATCCTGAGCAGCTGCATCACTGTCTGCTATGGTTACTGCACTGTAACGGATCGCAAAACCCTACAACAGATAGTGAGAGCAGCTAAGAAGATCGTTGGAGACTCTCTTCCCTCCATCACAGACACTTATTGCACCCACTCCATCTGCAAAGCCACCAGTGTTGTGGAGGACCCCACACACTCCTCACACACACTCTTCACCCTGCTGCCTTCTGGAAAGAGATACCAGAGCATCGGGGCCCTCACTGCCAGACTGAGAAACACTTTCTTACCCCCAAACCATCAGACTCCTGAACACCCAGTGACTGGAATCACACACACATGCCTTCATACACCAAGTTACTTTTGCACAATACTCAGTATTTTGCACATTTCCATTGCACTGTCTGTGTCTGTATCGTCCTGTTCTGTCTAGTATTGTACTTTCTTGTCTTGTTTTTGGCATTTTTTTTGCACATTGCACTTTTACGTTTTCCTGTGTTTGTGTGTTATATATCATATGTAGCAACGCTGTCTTGTTTCACCCTGTCCTGTACCACTGTACCCAGTTGGAATGACAATAAAAGCTACTTTACTTAACTTGATATTTTTATTGCTTTCTTTAAATTCATTTTGTTTGAGAACAGAGACAAATTTATCCAAATTGATGTTGTTGTCCAAATACTTGACCTAAATATATTTTTACAATTGTTCTGCAATCATCTTAATCTTCTGTATTTAAAAGTAGAATGGGAAGCCTTCATCTTTCATGCTCCTCTTCCATGGAACCCAGGGAAGAGTTCCAGTTTGTATTCGCGAGACAGACACGCTCTGTACTTATAAGATCAGGCTTCAAACTTTTCTTTTTGCTAAAGCATATAGCTAGGGCTGGATCAGATGACCCTGAATCCTTCTTGCGCCAAGTGTTTCTTCTCAATTCATCTTTTTCACTCACTATGTTTGTACATCATTCTGCATTTAATCATTGGTTATTACATTGGTTGTTATCAGTCTCTGGGTCTCTTCTACACCGTTTCTTTTGCTCTGTCTTCCTCATCTCACACCCAACCAGTTGCGGCAGATAGCCGCCCTTCCTGAGTCTTAATCTGTCCAAGGTTTCATCTTATTGTCACCAACTGCTTGCTCAAAGGGGAGTTGTGTGATTGTTAGGGCATTGTTAGGGTAGGGTCTTTATCTTACAATATGAAGTGGCTAGAGGCAACTGCTTTTGTGATTTAGTGCTACATAATACAACTAAACTGAAGCTGCTTTATAATATTTATTAGAAAGCTTTTCCTTTTTGTCTTTTCCACAACAATCCACAGTTCCCACAGAAAGAATGACAACACTCGGTGTCTTGAACTCTGGAGCTGTAGCATAATTCCCTTCATTAGCACTCGTTTGGTCATTCGAGCCAAATGAGTGAACGGTGAAAGCACGCAAGAGTCAACAGTGACAAGAAGACCTAACGTCTATAGAGTAGGTTTTTCATCCTGGCTTTGTTTGGCGTCATTCCTGTGGAAGAGACAGGTCCACCCAGCAGCAAGTGCCTGGGAAATGTCAACAAATACTCTACACCCCATCCTTACAAGACAAGTCATTAGTAAACACTTTGTTCAAACAGTTACCACCGTGCTGTCTTCTTAGCAGGCATAATGATGTGAACTTTACTCAAAGTCAGGATACAAATATGGTTCGAGAAAGTGTTTAAAATGAACAAAAAGTAAGTTAGCAGTCCTGAAATAGTTTCACGTGGAGAAAGGCTGATATGGACTGCGAATTACATGCTTAATTTACTGCTGGAATGTCTCTCTGACCAAGTGGATTTCTAACTTGAAAAGATACTTTTCAGAGAAAGCCAGAGCTTTCAGCGATCTGAACCCAGACTTTTGTAGAGCAGCTCTGGGTGTTAAATTTGGTTCATGACACAGAGAGGAACCACAGTTCAATTTTGTTAGCTAGAGTTGTAGATCCGTTCTTCAGTTGAATGTAATTAAAGTCAAGGACATGTTGTTAGATCCTCTCACGTGTCTAGCTAAATGCTAAAAACTGTCTCGATGTGTGACATTGTGATAGAACCAGTGCTAGAATGAAAGCACTGTGTGAAGGTCTAAATCTCTTTGAGAGGTTGAGAAGTCTACAAAGTCCTACATAAATACACAGAGCACTTTTTTTTTGCCAACCTTTATGAAAGATTTCACACTGACCACATCACTGGCTGCATTAACTTACGCACACTACTATAGCTCTGACCTCTTTTCTCAAAAGTTTTAATATTTTGATTTGATCCCAGATCTCTTGTTTTTTCAAAGCATCACACAGCAACATGAAGGCAAACTAACTAAATAAAGAAACTATGGAAAGGGACTGCCTGATGGGGTCAGTTGTGTAACATTGTTCTTCAGACTGTCCTTTCAGTGCTTATAACTGCCAGAAAGAAGTGCTGCCTAAAGCTATTCAATTCAGTTTAGTTCAACTTCATTTTTTTATATGGCACCAAATTTCACCAATAGCCACCTTAGTACAACACATTATTATGGCACAGCGTTGTAAGCACAGCTACCAGTTTAATGGATGATTATTTAGCTAAAAGTAAATGGTCAATGGAATTTTCTTCCTACTGTAACCAAGTGCTTGCTTGTTATCTGATTGTTGGGGTTTTCTGTGTATTTTTGTAGGGTCTTTAACTTATAACACAAGTGCGACGAGGCAAATGTTATACAAATAAATGAAAATCCATTCAAGCACTACTCTAAGTGTCATTCAGTCAGTCATATAGTGCTTTTATCTATAAGCTTAGCATTCACAGGCACTCTGTTGGTTGCATCAGGGGCAACTTGGGGTTCAATATATTCAGTTCAGTTCAATTATGGTCCAAGGATGCGTCGACGCAGGAGCAGGGGGAGCCAGGCTTTGAGACACCTGATGACCCACGCTGCCACCGGAGCCACAGCTGCCTCTAAGCTGTTAATGTGGAATTTCATGACATTCCAAACTGGTTTTACTCCTCACTAAATAAATGCTGCTTTGCATTCCAGCGTGTCTACTTTACCGTCTCTTGAGGACTTTGACTTGTCTGTGAAATGTGGCAGAAATGTGCATCTGACACTGCATTCAAAAGCCGTAAATCTGGTGAACACCAAGACTGTCACTACATTATTTTAGCACTGTCTGCAGCAAAGTGTAAGTACTGTCACTGAGAGCTATTACCTCCCACCTCAGGCTAGATTATAACTGAAAGAACAGCAGAGGAAGTTCAGAGTCTTCAATTCTGTGAATTTGAATTTGAAAACAGCTGTAGCTCAAGTGTGCAGGTTTCTATTAATCAGAAGGTTGGTGGTTCAATGCCTGGCTGCTACAGACTGAATGCTAAATATCCTTGGGCAAGATACTAACCCCACGTTGCTCTCTGGGGAAGCCACTGGAGTGTGAATGTCAGATACAAAGCACTTACTTGAAAAGGAAAATATAGAAAAAAAGTGCTTTGAGTGCTCAGGCAGAGTAGAAAAGCACTAAGAAGAACCACTTCATTTAGCATTTGTACTTTGTTTTTAAAGGACTGTATACAGTCGCGTATTGCACAAAGTTAGAGGAAAAAATCTCCCAAATACAAAGTCAGAGTCTAGATTTTACATTTTAAATCTAGACTCTGAACCTCTCGCGCTGATTTGTCAGGCACAGCTTTGAAAGTTGATCTAAATTACCCCAACATCACTAGCAAACCACCGACACGGATCATCTCAAACCAGGGGTCAGATCCAGAAAGGTTACCAAACTCTGATTCCAACCTGAAACTCTGTTAACAAACTCCACCAATCCCTGGTTGTAGCAGATTAAAAGCCAGTAAAGCATAAGTTGACTCTCAGATTTGAAAATGCACCACTGAACTGCCTAATTAAAGTTATCTTAGGTGGAAAATTTGTTCGATGTTCCTTCTGTAACATTTATGGAAGCTGCAGAACTGGCAGCAGGTTGGGTGATGTAATGTCTTTTTAAACATGGCATAATCCTGCTGTTAATAAATTTTCATAGCAATGCGTGCATGATCTATGAGGAAAAGTCTTTAGTTAGGCTGGAGCTCATTCACATTCTGCAGGCGCCATCTTGTGATACTAGACAGGAAATTCCCAGAAAATGTGAACGCTAATGTCTGGAAATTCAGACAAAGTTTGCTGCACATAATAAACACAAGATAATTCCTTTGTTTTTATAATAATAGTAATAATACGTTTTCTTTATAGGCACCTTTAAAGATCCTTAAGGTCACCTTACATTAGCACAAAACAAAACAAGGTAAATGAAAAATAAAATACAAGTATATAAGTATAAAAGCTAAACAAGGTAAAAATAGACGGAGTCATTTTTCTGTCCTGTGTAGACGTCTCTCTCGCTCTCTCGCTCACAGCCACATATACTTCAGTTAAGCAGGCAAAGGTAAACCTGGGCCAAGCTTGCTCATGTTTGCAGTGTACACTGTAGTGATATGTTTATGTCCTGTCATGTTTAACATGTACGACCAGCTTAAATTGGCATAAGCCCCTTTACACTCTCATCTCATTAAGACAATGATTAATGCAACATTCAATGTATTTATATTGCACTAGCACCGTTTGCAATTACAAAGTCATTTGTTAGCCTACTGCTAACGAAAAGTTACTATCAGAGTGAAGTTTGTTTCTGCTGCACTTTATGGTTGTCCTGTTAAACATTGGACTGTGGCTCTAAGAGAAGCGTCATTTCAAGGTTAGACACTTGTACACGGACAGGCTGACAATGAACCCTCAAACCTCGATTGGTTTTATAGTATTTCTTGTAGTTACTGTGACTTGAACTTGAGTTTTTCTTGAATTTAGGATAAAAGCTGATTCTCACTCCCATGCACCTTTTACTGACACAATGGTGTGAACACGATGCTATCTATCTGCAATACAGCCCTTTGCTTCCTCCTTATGTAGCATTAAGTGTGCAGAAATGGTAGAGAACAACAACAGGAAACTGAGATGAGGAATTGATAAGGAGCTGGAAGGGAAGTAGTAGCTGGGCCTGAAAGTGTTTATCAGGATATCATGATCAATCTGGCAGTTTAAGTCCAGGAGAAAAAGAGCCCATTTACCAGAAGCCAGATACCCAAACCGCACAAAGAAAACAATTCTTGTACACAGCAACTTGTGTTTGTCTTCACATTCTGCACAAAGACATTAAAGCTCTGTGCTGTAAGGTGAAACAATCTACACCACACAGGAATCACCGCTGAGGAGATGGCAGAGAACTGCATGTGCTGCAATATCAGTTAAATCTGTTATTCTTAATTGTTTGAAAATGTGTTGTTTTATTTTTTTAAACACACCTTTTAACCTACTTAAATTAGAATTACTCTTAAAGACTGAAGGATATTGTAACAACATTCTTAGTAATATATTCTTAGTGTGTGTCTAAAAATGTTTTTTTTTTAAATATTATAATTATTTTGTAAAGCTATCATTATCAACCAAAGCATCAAAAAATTATGATTAGGATTAATAATGAGCATGAATATGTAGTATTATCACTGTGTGAGAGCTCTCGCTGACTTTATTTCCAAAATGTCAAATTTAGATATGAGTTATATCTTCTGTGTGCTCTGTAGACCTGGAAGCAGCAATTTCATATGAACACTATCTAATTTATGTATTAGGAGGTATGAGAAAATATTGTTGAAAAGAACTGGCACTCTCTTCTTAAACTCTTTTGCATCATCTGAGAATTTAACCAATGTTCCTTGGTACAGAGCAGGGCAGCACAGGTGGATTTCCCACTATGGCAGCACCTGCAGAGGTGATGCTGAACTGATGGCAGAGGGAGCTCACGTTCAACAACTGGACCGAGAGGAGGTTGATATCTGAGGGAAGACTCAAAGAGATAATTCAGTCACAGAGGAGGTCATGGTGTTGTGGGCGTATTTAACTCGGCTAACTTGGAATTCCATGACATTCCACTCCAAGATGGAGGGAGACCATCAGTAAACCTGCAGGGGGAGACCTGGAAGACTTGTTTGGTGCACTGAGGGAGCATGCCAACACATATTTACATCCTTAATTAGAGTACAGTTGTCTTGATGCACGCTCAATCATCCAGGTAAGTAAACCCGTCTCGGAAGAAGTCACTTGGATGAGTGACGACATGTTTCTCCCACTGAAAACTCTACGTCCAGATGAACAGAATCAAACTTTTGGGTTATAGTAGGGTTGATTCCACGATGACGTGAATTTGGCGGTGTGTGCTCAATAGAGCGGACAGCGAAGGGAATGTAGAAGCGACCACGAAGACCATTACCAGGATCAGGTTCTGTTATCTTTGAAAAAATCAGTTTTGTGTGTAACATTATTATTATGCAATATTTAACATTTTATATTTTAATCAAGCCCTGCGACAGACTGGCGACCTGTCCAGGGTGTACCCCGCCTCTCGCCCTATAACAGCTGGGATAGGCTCCAGCACCCCCCGCGACCCTGAAAAGGATAAGCAGAAGCGAATGGATGGATGGATGGATGGATATGTTAATCAAGGGACAACTAAAGAAGCTCAGGCTCTCATTGAGTGGCAGGCAGCTAATAAAAAGCCTCTTTACTTGGAAGGAGGAATTCCTGCAAGACTGGATGGGAGTAGCACTGATTATGAGTGCTTGTGCTGCTCTCTGTGTATTTAGTGAAGGATTAGAGCAACACATTTATTATGATAAATAGCTATTAAAGCCACTGTGTCACATTCTTTTCCCTCAGGATCTTTGTTAGCTCTTCCGGCCATAGCAGCCAAACAACTAAAAAAGAAGTGGAACAACCTGAAGGCCAAATACAAGGTAATGTATCCGTTTCTATCTGATTTCTTCCATACTTCGAATTTAAATTCCCTCTTTTTTAATAAAATGTACTTTGTGATTTAATAATACAGTCAGTGTAAATGTGAAAATATAGCAATTAATATATATTTTCAGGCACTTAAGGACCCACTTACAGGGAAGGGGGTAGAGGCAGGTAGCCTGACTGCCTCCACCTGGCAGTGGTACAGTATGATGGATGCTGTGCTCCCAGGGCAGCACTCAGTAAGTCCACCCCTGGTAGTTGCCACAAACCTGAGATCCACTACAGGCGGCTCAGTCAGTCGAGGAGGAGTCTGACGAAGAGGCCCAGGGACAGACAGGTTATCCTACAGTTTTTAAAAGACCAGGTGGAAAGAGAGAGACAGAGAGAGACAGGCTCTGGCTAGGGGGGGAAGAGAGGGCAGCTAGTCAAAGGGCAGAGCGATATCAGTCAGTTTGAGAAACTTGTCAACAAATTTTAAATAAAGCAGTTTTAAATGTCAAATGTGTGAAGTGAGGTTTTCGCTCCGTTTCTAACAGGGAAATCTCTTTAGTGAAAGTAAAACAAATAATTTAAACAAGTGTAAAATACATATACAGGTTCCTGTCTGCACCTATGCTTTCTTCTGTTTGGGCTTCTGGTCCTGCTTGCGCCTCCTCCTTCTCCTCTCCTTCACCTTTCAAGACATCATCCGTTGTCACACAGATATTGTGAAGGATGCAGCAGGCCCACACAACTTTGGGAGCAAACAGACGGAGTGCCAGCATGTTTTGAAGATGCCAAAGGTACACTCTGTGATATTTCTGGCCTTTGCATCGTAACGATAAAACCTTTCGTTTGGTAGGTGTAATGAGAAGGGGATTTTGTTCTTACTTGACACAGGCTGATAATATGAGGTAATTATTGCCACTGGGTGCTGAAGGCATGGGTATCCATCTCCATCTCCCAGGAGGAAGAAGCCTACTGTAGGATACCGGTCCTGTTTGTACATTGGTGATCTTCGTAGTACAAGTGCCTCATGCACAGATCCTGAATTAGCAATGTACACATCTAGAAATGTACCTCTGGTGTCACAGATGCCCTGCAGCACAAAAGAGGGGAACAGTTTACTGTTGATGTAGAACCTTTTATGTGGTTCCAAGTGTAAGAATCCAGATCTGGCATCCATCAAATGCACCAGCTGTGCAACAGAATGCCTTATTGCCAGCGAGGCATGCAAAGCCTGCCCCAACCTCCTCTATCTCTTCTGTCTTAGGGAAATGAATCACTCTGTGCAGAATGGTCATCATTTCCTCAATGACACTGCGGATAATGCTGCACACTGTTGCCACTGGCGTGGCAAAGATGTCTGTGGCGCTCCATGTGAGGCTCCACAGGTCGGTCAGTAAATGGTTTAGCAGTTTGTGCCAGGGTGAGTATTTGCACAAACATGTTGATGCTTGTTTCTGGCAGTCTAAAGGCTGGTTTGAGGTCAGCTCTAACAAAGACCATTGAAAGGATAGGAACAGTGTTAATTGGCTTTTCTCCTCTTTAAAAAATATACTTTTAAAGTATTTAGACTGATATGAATTCCTTTGTTTTTTATATATTTGTTGAACAGTGACTGAAATATTTATTGGTATTTTTAGTATTTGTCAGGCATCATAAACGAGTTTGTAATGGATTTTTTTAATTGCCCAAAATTATTTTTATTGACACTGATGTTCCTTGAGCATGAGGTTCAGCTCGGATCTCTTTAGAAGTCTTTCTGGGCTCTTTTGTTACCATTCAGATTGTCCGTCTCTTTGATCTGTCATCAATTTTCCTCCTGCGGCCACGTCCAGGGAGGTTGGCTACAGTCCCATGGATAATACATTTCTGAATGCCATGTGCAGCTGTAGTCACAGGAACATCTGTTTGGAGATGGTCTTACAGCCTTTACCTTTAACATGCTCGTCTGTGATTTTCGTTCTAATCTCCTGAGTCAATGACGGTGCTCTTCTTTCCAGGTACAGTTTTACTGTGTTGGCATGTGTTTGACTTCATTGCTAAAAAATGAACCTGTTGCCAATCAAATTTCATTGCAATGGCAGTTAATCTGATGTTACTTTTGCATTCATAATTTCATTAATGACAAGATCTTCAACAGCAGACTGAACTACAGCCCGTTTTTTTTGGTTTTTTTTACAGATGATTGTATACACTGTTGTATCTCTCCCCTGACCTTTTCTGTTACATACCAACAAAATTTGAACCAAAATTTAAAGCCTGGCTTCTTAACTCCAGACAACCCGTTGCTACTTTCCAGTCCGTTTTGGCATACCACACCCTTTTCATCGATTTCTCTTCCTTAGCAGCTTCTTGACATCCAGCCTTCCACCCTTGATGAGGCTTCGGGGATCAGTTTAATGTCGGGTGCTTTCTGTGTCTGAAGGTTCTCAGTCATCCAGCTCATCCTAGTCTAAGGAACTTTGAAAGAAAAGGGCCCTCTTCTCCGAGAAGCTTCTTCAGTTCTGGATATTATCCCCGTTTCCCTGACATGACTTTCAAATACCGACTTATCTGCTGACAGTTTTGAGAGCTACCACCTGTCTTTCATTATGTGGCAAGTTTTCTGATAAAAGCTCTTTAGGTAACCACCTTGTTAGTGCAAAATACTTCATACTAGTCAAACCTGTGAGGCTTTAATCATTGATTCAGCTAAAGAAATAGTACAAATGTGTTTTTATGAAAGCCCGCTAGTAACCAAGTGCCTAAAGATACGCCCTGAAATTGGTTCTCTGCTGAATTGTTTGTTATGTGTAGACACAACAGTGGTCGATCTCTTGAGGTTGGTGGTTTTTATAGTTGAATGATTCATAGGTCGCTGTTATGCTGCTTGACATAAACAAAATCTTCTGAAAATGGTCAGATACAAGGACTGAACTGAAAACGCAGTAAGTGTCCAAAGAAAAACAATGCACCTTCAGAAAGTCTGCAGAACTAGTGCTCAAGACCACTTTAAACAATTACAAGAAAGTGTGAAAGTAAAACAGAATTGAGACTTGGCTCAAGCTATTTGCACAGTACTGTGAAACACGACAAACCAGACTCGTTTTTCAGAGCTGAGACCTACCATTGCTAACAACTGCACACTAAAAAGAAAAACACGACTTCTATCCACATGAAAAATGTTGAATATGATCCTAGACATTGACTGAAAAACAACATTAAGCTAGTCTTTGTTTTTATTCTATAATACAAAAACATTACTGTATTGGTGTACCCTACCACCGACTACAAAGATCAACCACATACTCATCCGCCCACACCTTTACTACCATAGTTGGAAAACAGGTTTCACACACAAACCAGAATATGCAGACAACTACATATATATAAACTACAAATTAAACAAATCCATTAGAAAACAATCCCAGGCTTTTTTCTTTTTCCTTTTTACAAAAGCCAACATATTCAGTTAGGTCAACAGATAACATTGGAAGGAATGCTTATATTCTCTTGATGGCATCATCAATTTCTGAGATTTGGTCCTTCAGTTGGTTCCATTGTTCAGGATTCAAGGAGATACCTATAAGAGAATTCAAACAGAGTTTAAAGCAAAAGTGCAAAACAGTAAAAACATGAATAAGCCACCTTTCCCACTCCTTCTTTAGATAAGCATGTCCTGCATGTTGACCCTACTCATTCAAACATAGCTGCCTTACTCTTGTAACTACCTTTTTTCCCCGGTTTCATCTCTCCATCTTGGTTCATCCAGTACTCTCTGATGTCAATGAGGACTTTACCCTTGAAGTCTCTGACGCTGACATACCTCATCTTTCCAATCTGCAAGAAGTAAAGTGATTTTCATGTTTTGCTTTTTCCATCTTTCTGAGGTTTCTTTGTTTATCGAAAATATCCTATAATTAATTTGGTACTATTGAAAATTAATGATCCAAATGCTCATATTTGGCTTTACATCTGAAAAAAAACCCCTATAATATTATTATTATTATTATATAAATAATAAAACAAATTATAAAAAATTTTAACCTCACAAAGCCAAAACTGGAGAGTACGCGTGTCACCCACCTGGAACATGTTGTCATCTCCATTACTGCTGCCCTTGGATGAGCCCCCTGGCTTGGAACTCTCTCCACTCTTTACTTTCTTGGCTGGTTTCTCTGGTGTACTTGGCTTCTTTCTCTTTGCCTTTAAAACAAATACTTTGAGCAACTTATCACAACTTATCAGCCCCATCAGAGTCAGAATCAGATATACTTTATTAATCCCGAAGGAAATTATGGGTTACAGCAGGCAGCATGCTAGTTGTTGCATGCGCACTTAAGTAAACTCAAGGGCATATTTGATTTATGGTCCAGAAAATGACAGTAAAACCAGTCAGCCAATGTGATGATTTCACTGGGGAGGTTTTAAAGGAGGTGATGCCACACAGACTAAAGTAAGTATCAGCACTCATAAACAGGTCCAACCAGGGCTGTGCATTAACTTTGTTAGCATATAGCACTGATGCTACAAAGGTTGCTAGGTTTGTAGCACAGACCAAAAAGGTTTGCCTTCAGCATGAAAAGTGGTGGTGG
>VUQR01009452.1:2664-13729 GCA_015108515.1 Hemichromis elongatus | reverse complement strand
GTGGTAGAGGGAGAGAATTGAAAGGGGAGGGAGAAGAGAAGTGTGTCAAGCCTGTCACAAGATTGCTGAGTTTAGTCATTCTTAAACTGTTTGTTTGGCTCTAAATACAGAGCAGAATGTCATGGATCCTTGTGTGTAAGAGAACATTTCAAGAGCAGGTAAAGATTAAGACTGCTGTTCACATCAATAAAGACTTTCAAAGGAATTGAGCAATTTCTGGTTCGAGGGTGCAGGTTAAGTTTAGTGTGTAGGATGTAGGGATGGGAATTGAGTCGTTGTAGAAAACTGGTTCCCAGTAGTCCAATTTCTTGGAATTGTTAGTCTGCAGATCCTGCTTACTGGTTCTCGCACTTCTGCTATAATCAGCTGATTTCAGTTCACATGTCAGAGAAGGAAAATAATGTAAAGTAATGTAATGAGTGGTATAACAAATTACTTATTCCTGGGAGTAATTAAGTAACATACTGCAGTACAGTTAAGAAAGGTGTGTAAAATGTGTAATAATGACTGTTGGGAAACGACTTTAACACTGAACACAGCTAAGAGGGTAAATACCTCAACAAACACGTGCAAACATTGGACCCACAGCATGCAGTTCATTTGCATGAATGTAATTTCTTGATTCCTGCTTAGTGATGGTGGTGACTCTCAAAAAGGAGCCAAAGATCAATAAGGAATCGGATCGATAAGTGATATATCGGTAATAGTATCGGAATTGCTAAATTCTTATCAAATCCCATCACTAGTAACGTGAAGACTATATTTACTATTTAATCAAATGATCTTTTCTAGCACTAAACACAAAGCACTGGAGATTTCCATTATGTGCTCTTAATATGTAAAGCACATATGTTCATCGTGCTAACAAACTAGAAAAGACCAGAATAATTACTATTCTCTATGATGGGACTAAAACATCTGTCACAAAATTTGACAATTAATTTGAGGAACACTCAAAAGACAGTGAGTCATGTGCACTAACTGAAAATGTTTATGTGTTTGCTGTTAGAATCAGGGCCGTCAGTGCTTACATGGAACCAACAGAGGCCCAAAAATGGAAATAGAAAGCTCGTTAAAAACTGACCACTGGTGGGGAGATTCAATGAGAATATATTATGCATTTAGGATAAAACATGTAATATTTCTTTCTGGTTGTTGCCATTACATTTAAACCCATCAGCCCTCATCCTCATTATCATCCTCCTCCTTCTGCTCTTTGAGGCCACCCACCCTTCCTTCCATCCCCATTTCACCTCACCTCACCTCTGCCTTTGTGGTTCCCATAGGTTTAACTCCCTGTATCAATTAACCGGTAACAATAAATGTGATGTGTTTCCCCTTTCATATTTTAACCATGAGCCAATCAATACAGCAAGGCCTGCACAGCAAGGACACAAGCTCAGCCAGAGGCACTGGGCCCAGGCTGTGTCTGGGTGAGACTGTGTAATGCATGGACCACTACTGCTATGTAGTAGCAGTCAGTTAAGGATTACTGAATCCTTAACTGACCAAATAATCCCACGTTTCATCCACACAGAAATCAGTACCAGGAGCACTGGATAACTGGGCTACAAACTCAAACAGATATCCTTGAACATAGCAAATTTATCCATGACCTGCTTGTCTGCTCTAGTCTCTTGGTTGTCAAATGGCATTTGACAACCAAAATTGTTATCAGAAATTGTTAGGTTGTTAGGTTAGGTTTAGTTGTTGGACTAGATTACAATACAGTGATTACAAGTACTATCTCATGAAGAGATTGAATTAGGAGGTGTGTCTTGGCATCCTCTCCATGAGCTTCATAAGGTCATCACCTGAAATGTTTTTTCCAACAGTCTTGAAGGAGTTCCCACAGATGTTGAGCACATTTTGACCCTTTTGCCTTCACTCTGCAGTCCATCTCATCCCAAACCATCTCCATTGGGTTTAAATCTGTTTGTCCTGTTGAAAAATATATGATGGTCCAACTAATCCCAACCCAGACGGGATGGCATGTCGCTGCAGGATGCTGTGGTAGCCATGCTTGTTCACTGTGCCTTCAATTTTGAATAAATCCCAAACAGTGACACCAGCAAAGCAGCCCCACACCATCACATCCTCCTCCATGCTTCACGATGGGAACTGTGCATGTAGAGACCATCCGATCACCTTTTCTGTGTCACACAAAGGCACAGTGGGTGGAACCAAAGAAAAACATGGAGTCATCAGACCACAGCACAGATTTCCACTGGTCTGGTGTCTATTTCTTGTGTTTATGGGCAGTCTTCTCTGAAAAGTTGATGTAGAGATGTGTCTGCTACTGGAGCTCTGTGTGGCATTTATCTGGGCTCTAATCTCAGCTGCTGTTAACTTGTGATTCTGAGGCTGGTGACTCGGATGAATTTATCCTCAGCAGCAGAGGGGACTCTTGCTCTTCCTGGAATTCATATTATGGCATGAAGCTAACAGTTGTCAAATGTGTACCAACTTGACTTCTTCACAACACAACTGATAGTCCCAATCCCATTAAGAGGAAAATAAATTCCACAAATGAATGATAAGGGACACCTGTGAAGTGAAACCATTTCAGGTGGATTTTATCATGTAATGCTGTGGCAGGCAGGACGAGGTCCCAAAAGCAGGACTCACAGACACAGAGGGATGAATTTAAGGAGGTAGCGTTATTGCTGTATCAGAATGTCCATACAAAAACCTCAAAAAAGCAAGAAACTAGAAACACAGAACTCAAACTAGGAAACTAATCTGGGAAACAAAGAAATAGGACATTATCAGGAGCACAGAGGAAACACACAGCACAGAAGAAAGAACATGACAACGTACAGAGGACAACACAAGGCTTAAATACACAGAGGATACACAGGGGGATAACCAGGGAATGAGACACAGGAGGAGCTGGGACTAATCACACATAACGAGACGTGGAGGAAGCAAAACTGAGCAGGACACGAGACTGTCAAAGTAAAACAGGAACCAAGAGACATTGACAAAGATGCAAACTTGACACTGAGACATGGAGACATGACTGACTGGGGAGAGCGAGGGAACATGGAGACGAGTGACTGGACACGTTGAACACGGGGCAGGCAGTAACAGTCATTACCTCCTACACAGTCCAAAGGCCCTTTACTGCTCTTTATCTTTATGAAGTTGCTTTTAAGCAACTGTTTGTTAGCAGCTCCTTTTCTGCTGAATGATACTGGAAATGCAAGTTGACAGAATAATGGACAGAGAGCTACTTAATATTAAGGCATTATGTAAGTATGTGCGCTTGATAAAATCCAACATTTATGAAAGCAGATTTTTTTGTCAGCTGTTTTGATGCCACCGTCGAAGCTGTCTCATAACCCTACAAAAAATGTATTATAGCTTAGAACAGAGGCATGGCTTATTTGAACAGTGTAACAAGTGCACACAGACCATTTATAGTTTGTGGTTCCACACTGCTCGCTTACATCAGTTGACCGGCAGGTTTTAGTACCTGCTGTTCCAGACTGGACAGTCACTTGCTGTGCAGCACTTTGATCAATATTTGACTATGCTGTATACTTACTTATTTGATACGGAATCCCATCAAAATGGTGCTTACGGTAACATGATTCATGCTCCCCTCATTTGTTCAGCCTGATTAAATACACTTTGGATGTAGAACATTAGTTTCTCTGACAATTATCTTGGAATTATAGGTGTAATATATATAATATAGCTGAAAATGTTGTGCAGTAGAAACTTAAATGATCACAAAATGTACAAATGTTCCTAAGTATTGGCTCTGACACATGCTCTCCACAGAGAAATAACTAAAAAGATTCAAACTAACACTAAAACATTTTCAAATAATAAAAATTAAACTGAAATGAGAAAAACATTCTGGAAACTCATTAAAACTTAAATGTGTTTTCTTTAATGTTAAAAATTAAAACAAATATAAAAATTATAATAACTGGTTGAGTGGTAGAAAAACGCCTTTCTCACGCATTCATTTCTTTTAAGATAATGTATTACAAGGAAGTTGGGCGATGCCAGTGGGCCAAATCCGTGTAAGTGAATTATTCAGTGATAAAAATGTGCGGTTTAAAATTACTTTATTACCAAACTGTTATGGGACAGACAAATCTGTTAAAGCCCTTATATGGGGCAAGAGAAGCCACAATTAAAATAATTTCGCTTTTCTCCCTCCTGATTAAACAAAGCAGGTCGGTTTTATTTGGAGGCTCGCGCATCACCAGTAGGGGGAGCTCGTGCGCAGCTGGTGTCTCTCACCAACCAGAAAGAGAGCGAGAGAGAGAGGAGAGCGAGAGAGCGAGAGAGAGAGAGGCCGTCGGGTACAGACTGGGGGTTACCACAGGACACTCGTGTACCGCTGCTGGACCCCAGCTACTAGCAACAAGCAGCGCTCCTGCCTGACTCGGATTATCTCTCCAGCCTCCCTCACCTCTGGAAATTCTGCTCTTTGGATATACAGCGGCAACTTCAAAGTGCCACACCGCTCATATTTGCAGAATTAATGTGTCGGCTCTGAGCTTCTTTTTTTTTTTGCGTGTTTTTGCTTTTACTGCGTGGACTCTCTGAACCGGAGAGAGCGAAGCACCAATCGACGGAGCGATTTACTTTTCGGCTTTGGTTACATTCATTGACGGCGTGTGTGGATTTAAGGACAGAGTGTACTGGCTGTGACATTACGGAGCACAATGTCGGTGAAAAAGACTTCACCTGGGTGGCTTCAGGGGCAAGTTGTGTGACACGATATATTTAGCCACTATTAGAAAATAGGAGCCGTGGAGCAGCGGACGCAGGCGGCAGCCTACACGCAGAGGTCACTGTGAAGTAAACCATGACACACGGCTGTGTGACGGTGCGAGAGGCGCCTGGAGCCACACTGTTTCTCTCCCCTGGCTTTTAGTCTTCTCAGGGCTGCGAGGTAGCAGCACGGCACTTTGGTTGTTAGCACTTGTAGCATTTGGACTGTAGCGATGTTCAATTTGTGAAGGAAATACAAAAGAATAAATGAATAACGTCACAAAAGACGGCAAAGTTTGAATGTTAACTACGTTTGTCCGAAGCCTGAAAGGTCACCGAGATTCCTCCTCCTCCTCTCCTCCTCCTCTCCTCCGGCTCCTATCAGTCTGTTATGAAGATGTGAAGTCTTCCTTCCCTCCGCTCCTCTTTCTCTCATCGCCGTCCAGGACGCTTTGATCTTTTTTTCCCCTCCTTCTATTTACCACACAGAGACCACATCCCGACTCCCTCCTCTCGGAGATGTACGAAAGCGTGGATGTTGTGGGTTTAAGCCCAAGCCCCAGCAGCCCAAGCTCGGGCTCTTTTCTAAGCATGGACTACTACCACAGACCCCCGGGACTCGGGCCGGAGAAGGGACTCCTGTCCGTTGTAGGAGGACTCCAGCGCCCCTTTGGAGGATCTCTGCTGACCGGCAGGCACTGGAGCGGATCCAGCCACTGTGAGTGAGACAAAGATTATTTGTCATGTTGGAGTTTTACACAGAGCGTTGCACCATCGGACATACATCTGTAGTAGTACTTACATGAGTTAAAATAAGTACCAGGGGAGTGCAGGATAATCCAGCGCTCATGCTGGAGTATTCGTGTCAGCTGAAGGGAATGAGTACATCCGTTAGCCGAGGCCAGCTGGGACACATGCCAGCATCTTCTCCTAGCTGCCACACAGTTTGTTTTTAGCCTGCTGAATGAGAAGTGAGGACACAGCTACACCATTTAGCTTTTCTTAGCTACTCTCCTTGATAAGGCGCTTTGAAGTCTCCACAGCTTTTGTGAGCTTTTGGTTACAGTAGCCACCTCTGTGTCACAAATACCAAGACATGCAAACTGGTCCCAGCTGTTTCACTTTGTGATCGCGTTTCCTCTTTTTCACACATGCTGTGTGTCATCTTGGGCTTGAGCTAATTTTGATCAGTACTTTTTCACCACTTTCAGACATGTTGTAAGCCAAACATTGAGTTATGAATTAAGAATACACCTAATCGACCATTAAAATTGTGGTTTGTCGTAAATTTCTATATTATATTACTTACAATCCTGTAAAGTTTTCATACAGTGGAACATTTTTTTATTTAGTTACCAAGCAACTATGGGACACAGTTGAAAATAAAACTGGGATTAATGTTTTGGGTGGCAGCTATTTCCCTTACAGATCTTTTATTGCTATTATTTGTTCGTTTTGGTTAAAAATCATTATTTTTTCCCCTTTCAGCCCAGGACAAAATCTTATAGACGTCTTTAGTAATTTCAAGGCTTTCAGCCCATCGTGATAAAATTGCAACACTGATTTGACACAACAGACAAACCCTGGTAACTGACATCTGTATGTGACGTCTTTTTGTTGCCTAATGAAAGTGTTTAAATCCAACATCTGCTCATATTTGCGTCCATGGTGCCATCAGCCAGTTAACCTCGGTTGTAAAGATATGAGTGACTGATAACAAATACTCCAGTTTATGATAATGAATACCTTTGAGTTTGAGCATCATGATAATAGCATCATTTTGGTGCATTAAGCTAAAACCAAACATGTATGAGATGTGAGTGCATGATTGTCTGTGTGTGTATGTGTGTTAGCATTGCAACAGAATATATATATGTATATGTGTATATATATACATATATATTTAATAAAGGTAGACACACTAAAATTCTCAAATTTTAAATGTTTCTGTAACAAATGCATAAGAATTTAGCTTTAAAAGGTAATCAGGGGAGGTGATGGTGTGCTGTTTGGCCTCGGTTGTGGAATAATGTTTGCTCCTTACCTTTTAGGGTGCATTCATTTACCATCCAGACACTTTGATGCTTTGATGAGGTATGATATACTAAATATTAGTTTCAGCCATTATGTGCCCTGCTGACTGCTCTCAGGGAATAAGATGTGATTTACCGGCTGTATCAGCGGCCAGTATTCATCTGCTGTGTCACCTCAGTTTTGCACTGGCGAAATGTTCAGTGATGTTTGATAGTAATAGCACTTCCTCCCTGGTACAGAGACGAATGGGTCAGCTCATTGAAACAGAGTGGGAAGTAAATAACAAAAACAACGAGAAAAATAAATCTCAGTATCTACTATCTACCAATGTAAATTGTTGTTTTGAAACACTGTTATTTACCCTAAATTTCACATCCCAGTTGTGGGGGGGTCGTTATAAACCGTCAGCCTGATAAAGGTTGGATTCACTCGGGACGGGCTGCACATGTGTCACAGGACTAACACGAGAGTATATAAATACATGAGTTCATTGATATGATTCGCCTGTGCTGCCCCACCCCACTGTGACATGGTTGAAACACTAAGCCCCGAGAGTCAGACTGTAACCCTGTGGTGATGATGCAGTGATGTCACAGCCTGCACAACCGAGTAAAAGCAATAAAGAGGGAAAGTGCAAAGTGGAGTCTGGTCAGATGGTGAGAGGAGAGGGGAGGCATATAGGAGCAGGAGAGGAGCGCTTGTAAATCCAGGCTGTACAGACGGGGATGGTGGCCCTGTGTGTGCGCGCGTGTGTGTGCGTGTGCGTGCGTGACTGAAATGAAGAGTGTCAAACAAGTTCAAAGGCCAAAGGCTATACACAGACCCAGGCACACATATTCAGAAACAACACAGAAGCTCTGTGTGTGTGTGTGTGTGTGTGTGTGTGTGTGTGTGTGTGTGTGTGTGTCCCTCTTCTTGAATGTTTGTTGGATCCAGAGCAATGACTCACTGACAATTGGGAAGTGACCTACATCTCTCGCTCCCTTTATTGCTCCTTCTATCTAACTCTTTCTTTCCTGTGTCAGCTGCCCAGTCATCATTTCTCTGCACTGGATGACCTCTCTTTCTGTCTGTTGGAGACAGTGACACACACACACACACACACACCTAAACATACACACAGTCACACACAAAGTTTGTCTGGGAATGTGAGGGCGTGCTGGCCAAGTTTAACCAAAGTGTGTATTCCCGTGCGTCGGTGTGTATCCTATCATATAAATGGTAAGGAGTAGTAGTGGAAATCTACTTATTAACTGATTTGCCTTTGTCCTGGTCTACACTTCACACTTTTCACATCTTCACGTCCTGGTCTCTTCTCTGGATGCATGAGAAAGAATGAGATGTGCAGAGTTTCTCTGTTTAAACCAGCCACAGATTCTCATGGAAGGAAGACATACAATTAATCGAACAAACACTTTGTTCTTGTTTCATATTCGCAACATGCTAATTAGCACTCATATCCACTGACTGTATATAAAAGATGGACATGGCTACTGATTTGGACATTTTTAGGCCTGAAGGTCGGTGTTTTAGGTTCCGCTGTGCTTTGGCACCAGCTGTGACTACAGTTGAGGCCAAAATGTTGGCGTTAGAAACTTTGACTTGTATAGTTTCCAAATGTCTTGAAAGATTGTCGCATGCTAAAATGTAGTCATTACAAACTGTTGAGTATGTTTTAAAAATGTAAAATAGATACGCTTTCCGTTACCCACCAACTCAGTGGGCTAAGTTACTGTTGTGGCGATCCACAGCTGGCTCCTTGGAGAGGATTTCTCGAGGGAAGTAGTAGCAGAGAAAAAGCTGGTATTACTGTTACGTCTAAAAGTAGTGCACCCTACAAGCCTCTGTACATATTTCAGGATGTCAGTGGGACGGTTTGAGCTCTTGTTGGCAGAGTTGGGGCCACATTTGAGGAGCCACAGAGATCGTGTCAGAGATCCGATTGACCTCGAGCACCATGTACTTGTATATGTTCAGTCTTTTGATTGGTCAGTCTGTCTGTTGGTCTTTGATTTACATTTAAAAAATGCATCAAAACACAGAAACTATGAAATATGAATTTTACGCTTAAAATTCTACTGTAGGCCCTTCATAGTTCGATGTGGGAAGTGTGCGTGTAATACAAGCTGTATTTGTGGTTGCGTTATGTTATTAGGTCAGAGTGAGCAAATCATTGTGTAGTCACAATGATTTTGGCAATACTGGATTTACAGGATTCTTGATAGTTATGAAATAAGTTGATTTTGTCAGTTATTACACAGACTAACATCCTCATCCCATTTATTGTATGGTTTCAGCTGCTGCCTTACAGCAGCTAGTTCTGCATGTTTGGTTGAGCAGATTTTGATGCCTTCCTCAAGGAGCCCCCGACAGGTTTGAGCTTTCACTTGTTAGACAAACATGTAAGCTAGCTCACTGCTGGTTCCAGCTGCAATACAGCTCATTATGATTGTGGTTTGGAACAAGATGATGGGAGAGTTTCATCCATACTGTTCGATTAGAGGTGAAACCAGCTAGTGGCAACTGAGAAGAGGCTTCAAAGGGAACAAAACTTCTACTAAAGTCAAGTTTAAGAACGTCCTGGTTGCCGTCTCTGTGTTTCAGGTCTCTACGCTGGCAGAGCACACTCTATTAGGCAGAGGCTTGCTGGCGCCATGCCACGACTGCCCGAGGCTCCCATTTAACAATATTTTACATCAGATTGGTTAAACGGCTCAGCCCAGCACTGGCTGACGTTTCGTGCTGCCGCTGCTGGCTGTAACTAAGCTGACCCCAGGACACAGATTGGCTGCCCTGCCCAGGAGCCAGAGCACACCAGACTCTGAAGGGTTTAACCATGTGCTGACCTGAGTAAACCTCAAGGCTCAAATCAATACGGGCTTTACAAGATAGCTGCAGGTGTCAAACTAGCTTTTGGATAAAGTTTTATTTTGTAGGTGTGCACAGCACGGCTACAAAAGCCTTTCATTGTGCGCCTCTGTATTACATCAGGACAGTAAAGCTAACGTTCTGGTTCAGCTTGGAAAAAACTTAACAAGAAGATGCTGATAAGAAACACACGAGGTCATCACTAAGGCTACGTTCACGCTGCAGGTCTTAATGCTCAATTCAGATTTTTTGATTAAATCCGATTTTTTCTGTGTGGTTGTTCACACTACAAATAAAATGTGACAGCAAACGCGCTCCAGTGTGAACGTCCACGGCCCTCAAAGCGACCCGCATGCGTAAAAGAAGACGTCACACACAACGCGCTCTGTTTACGGAAGTAAAAATGGCGAACACAGGCCGGTTACGACCCTAAAGGTTTAGCTTGAATAGAATCGTCTCCCCGTGTGCTAATCAAGTCCAAACTTAGTTTCTGTCCATCGACTCGCTCCGTCTCCAGTTTCTGCCGCCATGCTTTCTCGTTTGTCTTCTCCGGCGCTGATAATCGGCGTCTGTCTCGTGTCAGTGACGTAAAAGACGGATTTAATGCGACACGACCGTTCAAACAGCAGTCGCTTTCTAAAACATCGGATATGTATCGGATTCAGTACCACATACGACAGTGACCCAGTTCTAGACGGCCTCTGAAGTTGTTAACAAAACACCCTGTGTATGTAGACTAGGGCTGCCACGATTAGTCGACTAGTCGCGGTTACGTCGACTATCAAAATCGTCGAGGACTAATTTAATAGTCAACGCATCATTTGATCCTGAAAAACGCATGAATAAGTGTAATAACGCACTGAAATGGAAGATGGCAGTCATTAATATACAGCTGCATTGGCTGGACTGTAGTTACATCGTAAGGTTTAAAAAACTAAGCTTCAAAATGAATAGTGGTAATCAGGGGTGCCGCCAGAAATTCTGGGTCCTCTACATTTTTCACAGATAAAATTTAACCCAATAAACAGCCTGTATGATGCGACATGCCTGCGTTTGTCCCTGTCTGAGCTGCATCATAGCAAGAGACGCTATGCTAGCGACCGTAGCTTGTGCTGACAGGTGGAACGAACCATTGTGAAAGGGAGGGGTGTGCCATAAACAGTACATTATTATAATACATTATTTGTTAAATATTATTAAATATATGGTCAAAATAGACAAAATACACTATGTGTAGGAGGGGCCCTAGCACATTTAACGTATATAATAAAAAGAGAAAAGAAATAAGAAAAAAAAGGGATCTGGTCTTCTGGGTCCTTCCTCAGCCTGGGCCCTTAGAATCGTCCTAACCTTCCACCCCTTTACGGCGCCCCTGCGTGTGTCCAAAACTAAAAGTGTCAGTTTCACATCGTCCCACCTCATAGTG
>VUQR01009447.1:2354-31230 GCA_015108515.1 Hemichromis elongatus | reverse complement strand
TCGACTCCACGGGGGGGGGGATGCTGCTCTGCTGCATGTGCTGCAGACTGCGAGCGTTACGGACGCCTCAGATGCGCTCAGATGCGCTCTGCCGGGCCAACACCGTGATGACACCGTCGTCTAATTACCTCGGGGCGCTCTTTTCTGCAACGTGTTTATACCAATACATCAACGGCCAGCCAATGCTAGCCCGACTACAAATGAGCCTTTGTGTTTTTATGTAATGCTTTTCACAAAGACTGCTGACGGTATTCACCCTAACCTCAGTTAAGCTCACAAAGGATTCCTTCCTTTCAAATGTCAACCACACTCACGCCAAAACACGGTATTGTATTTAATGTGGGAGATCTCCAAGCATGCTACGCTGCGGTTTGTATCCTGGGGATACACAACACTGAACCCTGTTGGTGTAATTACGGCCTTGAGACACGTTATGAAACAGGCAGAGCAAATAGTTTTACTCTTTTTGCTCTGCTGAACCCATTTGGTAAATCACATCTTATCAAAACATTTTTTATTGTCTCTATTAGACGCTGAATAAACACAGGAGATCTTCTCTCTGTTGTTGATTCATTAGAGAGAAGGGAAATACAACAAAAACTCCAACCGAGATCGAAAGTCGGTAGGATTTAAACCCCACGGGATCACAATGGCACACACACACGCGCTGCAGAAGAAGCCAAGCCCTGACCGCCGTTTCTTGTGCGAATCAGAGCCGCTGTGTTCCTCTTCAATGCTGCCTTGCCGTATCACCATGGTAACACATCTATCGCCATAGCAACGATCACAGGCAGAGGAGAATGCTAATTGGCTCCTCTTATAGCCGTATACTTTAAAGGTCACACTGCGTGGACCGCGCGCAGGGAAGCGATCGGGAAAACACAGACAGCTGATCCGGCATGAAAGTTTGTGGGCTACGTTTACACGTTACACACACTAAACAAACAAAAGCCTTCAGTTTACTTATTTATGCCAACTTTGTACTAACTTTACATATCAACTCCTCAAATAGTGCCCATGTAACAGGAGACAGCATGCGGGTCATTAAAGGCGATCCATTTTCCGTTTCCATGGCGGATGCTCATATTAAACCCTCAATGAGGTCACAGTACATACATGTAATGCCTGTGAGCCAAAACTTTAATTTCTTGCAGGTCTTTCTGCTCTCGGGTCTGTATGACATCACAAAGAGTGGACACCCAGGCCCAGAAGCCCCACCCACCTCCAGCGTGTGTGTCGCTGCACTTAAAAAACCTGGGCTCATGCTTCACTCCACGTCTCTGTCACATTCAGAGGCACCTCCTTCAAAACGAGGCGGCACACAAACAGCTGACTACCCCAAACTGGCCTCCTCCTCCTCCTCCTCACAGGGAGCTCAAAGGGAGATCTGCTATGCTCATTTCCAGAAAAATATCTGTGTACTTGGACTCCGAGTAGCTTGGGAGAAATCCATTTGTTCTCGTTCCTCTCCATCCTCCTCCAGATTAAAAGATTAAAAGAGGAGTAGGTGGAGCCAGAGCGGTGTGCGGATGACCATATTAAGAATATCTATGCTCTCTGACATCATCAGAGCCAAGACACAAAAAAACTGTGAAACAGAGCTTTTGCCTTATAAGATGACCTCACAAACTTTTTCAAAGATATGCCACTGCGGGTCATATCCGATCCGACCCGATTAGGATTTTATTTTTTGAATTTGTTTTTTAAATTACCATTTAAAAAAATCATCATCCCTGCAGTACTCCAAAAAGCCCCCGGGGGTTCTAGTGAACCCATTTGAGAAGTTCTGGCTTGGAGCCCAGGTTTTTCTGTTCTTCATGTATGTGTGGTGGTGCTGTCCAGGCACTCCAGCTTGTTGGGTTAAACAGTGATTATAACCTGGCCACAGGTGTCCGTCTGTAGTGCTGGCCTGTCCAGGGTGTGGCTTTCTTCTTGTGAGCGTAGGCTGGATAAGCAGCTTGACGGATTGCTGATGAAACGCACAGATTAGTATCGGTTTTGCTTTCTGTTTTGCTTTCGGGCTGCCGCGGGCCGGACTGAGACGGTCTACAGGCCCGTTCTGGCCCCCGCGCTTTACTCTGGCTGTGTGGTTTAAAAGAATGAAAAAACTAAAAGTCCGCCGCAGCACACCGAAGCAACAGCCCGAGAGCATCAGAGCGCTTCGACGCCACGATCAAACCAAACCTGCGTCCCCGTTCATCAAACGATTCTCATCCCACTCTCTGTTCCTCTGCTCTTCGTCTTTCTCCTTTTCTGTAATGTGACCGACTGGGGTGTTTGGGTTGTCGTGGCAACCAGATCCCAATATGTGGCCCGCATGCTGCAGCGGGAGCCAGAAAAAGAACAGCCCACACTGGTCACTATGGCAACACACCTCCTCGGGGTCCTCCGGCAGCTCATCCTTCCTGAGACACGGTTTCCTCTCTGCGATTGGACCCGGATTCTTCCTCTGTGGCACCCTCGCCGCCGCCGCCGCTGCCACCCCCCCACCCCACCCGGGTCATCAGCTTTACTTTCTGATGTGGTCTGGCTCACCCTGTGTGTGTGTGTGTGTGTGAGATTACCGGTGTGTGTGTGAGCGTCATCTCCCGGACCAGGAAGGCAGAGTTGCCCTCTTCGTTGTGGCACGTGATTGTGAAGTCTCCGTATGTGGCGCTGTTGTCTGGGTTGGGCCAGTACTGGTGACACTTCACCTGTAAACACATCAAACACATTACGACTCTCAGCTCAGAGGCTCTGCAGCGACCCATCGCCCCCTCGCCGTTACATTTGAAACCTCTAAACATGTCCAGCTTCTCTAATTTCCCTGAAAGTAAAATGTCGATTGAGTCCAGAGATTTCTATCTGCATCCCAGCACCGTGTCTGGAAGCTTCATTGTTACGTAATGTTGTGTTAGGGATTACTTCTTTCCAAAACTAACAACGGCTTGAGCTGCAGAGAAGTCTGCAGCGTGTGAGACTTTTCAGACGTCTGTAAATAATTAAATAAAACGAGGCGTTACGACCCAGCTCGACCCGACACTCACGCCTTAGCGTCGTAACCTGTGCCGTTTACCGGCAAAACGCCAAATTCAAACGGCTTTTTCTAACGCGCTATGGTACATTTTCAGTTTCCTGCCCTCGTCCTTGAAGAGATCTTTTACATACCCGCCCCCTCTCGACCTGGGTAGTCAGCATGACCACCATGGATGAGCCCTGCTCCCACGTCATCTGCCAGAAGTCGGGGCAGGTGTTGGGCAGCGGGCCCTGGCACGCAATGTAGCGGTTTATCAGGCTGGACGCGGGAATCTCCATCTACACAGGACGAGAGACACACAAACAGACCAGAGGTTCAGTTTAAAAAAGCAGAGACTACGTTAGATTTGCATCTTACTCCAGCTTGTCTTGTTGTTTTTTCTGGATCAGTGCTTGCCCCAAAATACCGTCATTAATTACACTTCCTAGCTAATAGAGAATAAATGAAGGGTCATTTTCCATGAGCGTCCCAACTCTATCAAATCAAATAACAGTCAAATTATCCCAGGTCTTTATCAGATTACCTACAGCCCTTGAATTAATAATGACACTGATGAGAAGTTGGATTTGTTCATTTAACAGGCTGACAGGACCGCGGGGAAGAAGGGGCCGTGTCCTTCACACTCAGAAACTACCGAGCACAGAGTGAACAATATTTCAAAATGCCGTCGTTCACACTGCAACGATGTTTGTAAAGGTTTTTCTGTGTTTGCTGCAGGGCGCAAACCTCCAGTAGGTCTGAGTCCTGAGAAGGCGTTGCATGAACAGAGAGCCACCCACAGGACGGAGATTAAAGTCATTAAAATATTACGCTCTCATATTAAATTCTTACCAAGAAACAGCCATTCTCTGTTTGTAACCCTTTCACACACACACGCACACGCACACACACGCACGCACACACACACACACGCACAAGCTGCCGTTAGCTTTGAAAAATAAAAGGCCTGGCGGGGACTATCTGACCACACCACAGCCTGCCATGTGGCAGAGTTAGCCCAAGAAGTCTGCGCTCCAGTTTTGGTTACTTAGCGTAACTACAAGATTATAGGCACAGCTTTCCAGGATTCACTGACATCCTAGCACTCAAACCCCTCGTACAAACGTGGCCACAAGGAGCCAAACTCACGGCTCCGAAACTGGACTTTGGGAAGCAGCATGCGATGTGATACCGGCTGTGATTCGGCATCAGTGTAACAGAGCATCCTCCGTGCCTCCCACAAGCAAAACTGCAGATGTGAAAGAGAACTCACGTTGATGTAATTTGCATTGATGTAATCATCTGTGCTTTTCAGAATGACGCGGGTGGCATCATCTGTGAGAGAGAAGAATAAGAGAAGACGGTAAGATTAAAGAAAAACAGCAACAAGTGCAAACTGTGTCTTCAACGCATGTTTGGATTTAAAGGAGGATTTTATCCTTTGTTACTTCTGTTAAAAGACGAATCAAACATATATCATTGGAAAAAGTCAGAAAGTGGAAGTTGAGGGTAAATGTTGAGAAAAGGGAGAATGTCTGACAGCACGGTGCTGTGCGGCCACGTACACGGAGAGATGTCTCTGTAGCGATTTTTGGAAACGTTCTGAGGTAATTTGGCACACAGCATCGTCATCCCCGGCCTCTTCCTGTACAGTTGCTGCAAGACAAGGAACAGAAATATCAGCATTTGTCTTTTGTTTCCGTTTTGAGAATTATTAATTTCAAAAGTGCATAAATCAGGAATGTGGAGGAAGGAATCTGGCAGCAAATAAATCAACAAACTATTTAAAAATAATTGACAAACCACTGACTCGAGCCTGCAGTTTCGTGTGTGTGTGTGTGTGTGAGCGTGTGAACTTCTTTCTGTGTCCTTCTTACATCAAACTGTGCCAGTATGGCTCCGCCGCTCAGGCCGTCCTTCAGTGCGACCATAGAGTCCCTCAAAGCATGCTGGTCTAGCTGGGCCGGGTCCTGAGGGGATTTCTCAGGGATGTACTGAAAATCCGGCTCTGGATCCACCTTCTCCTCCACCACGTCATAGATGGCTGCGCCGGAGAGGAGAGGAACACAAACTGTAACGGGAATCTCTCGAGCTTTTCCATTTACTCTTACATATATATGGATCGCCGCTGCTAAGGTTAAACAAAACAATCGCATGAAAGCTCCGACCACGAGCTGCTCAAATCTTTCCTTTGCAAGAGGCAGCCAATCAGGAGGAAGAGGAATAGGAGTCCAAACAGCTTGTTTAAGACAGTAGATGAAGTTTGTAGCCAGACTTAGCAGAGGACACGTTAACATTAACACGCTTAACTGTAAGTCATGCAAAGCTACACTAGCAGAGCGCAAGAATAAAAACCTGGAGCTAAGTGACAAACTTACAGATTTAAAAAGAAAGACTAAACTCGAGCATAACCAGTGTACTGCACAAAGACAATAAATACTGTGTAAATACTTATAGTCCAACATTTCCACAGCAAAACTGAACAATGTAAAGACATCGATGGACTCTTTTATCTACTTTGATCCGTTTCTGACCCACTTAACACACCAAAGAGTTTCTCTGTTTCATCATCTCTAAGAGCTTCTCCCCCTTCGCTGATGAAAGGAGACGCTCCAGCACGAGTCTTCCATGTGGTGAGCACGCATAGGGCCGAGACGTACAGATACCGCCACGTTCGGCTTCACGGATCTCATTTCCATGAGCTTCTAACCACATGTAGTTGTTCGTTTTCAGGAGTGTGCTGCACCATGTGTTCATACGTTAAACTTAGCCTGTAAAACACTTCATTCGAATGTTTACGGTCCTTAAATTAAAACCGGCTGCGCCGCACAAACTCATCGGGAGCAAATACTCAAACCCAGCAAGTGGCAGAAGAGACTCACTAATACACAAAGACACTCTGAAGGTTAAAGCCTGATGAAAAAGATCACAAGTGGAACGTTTTTTTGGCAAATATATGAGTTACTCACATAAGCATACCTACAGTACTAGTATTTTTAACAGTACTTACAGTTTATACAAGTACAAATATACTCTAAAAAAATCCGATGTTTCAGATCAGCCCTGGAGATCTAATGATTAGCTACACTGTGCTGGGGCGATCGTGGCTCAAGAGTTGGCAGTTTGTCTTGTAATCGGAAGGTTGCTGGTTTGAGCCCCGGCTCCGACAGTCTCAGTCGTTGTGTCCTTGGGCAAGACGCTTCATCCGTTGCCTACTGGTGGTGGTCAGAGGGCCCGGTGGCGCCAGTCTCCGGCAGCCTCGCCTCTGTCAGGGCGCCCCAGGGCAGCTGTGGCTACAATGTAGCTCACTATCACCAGTGTGTGACTGAATGTAAAGCGCTTTGGGGTCCTTAGGTCCTAGTCCTTAGGGACTAAGTAAAACGCTATACAAATACAGGCCATTTACCTTAATAACCTAAATGTTGCCATTATTTACATGTTAAAAGCTCCAATCCGCCTTGTTGTGGGGGGAGAACGGCCGAGCTTGTTAGGATTTTAAAGTACTGGCGGTGTACGGGATCAGACATGACATCGTGACCACGATGTGCCGGTCCCCATTTTGCTGCTGAGACTAGACTCCTGAAGGTGTGCTGTGGCATCTGCACCAAGATTAGCAACGGATACTTTTAAGTCCTTTGAGCTGTGAGGCGGGATTCATTCCTGCCATTGAACCGTGGTTCACTTCTGACACTCACGTGTTCATTGTTGGTGTTTTGGTGGACGGGGGTCAGCATGGGCATCCTGACTGGTCTGGAGCTTTGGACACAGCAAACTGTCAATGTCTGTTTGATCTGACCACATGGGTCAGCCTTTGCTCATCAGTGACCTCTGGCCACTTATGATGCGGTCGCTGATTGGTACTGACCCCTGGGGGACACCCCGGGATCCCCCCACAGGAGCTGACCACCTGGAGATGCCCTGACCCCGTTTGGCTTTTGGCTTTTTGTCAAATCCTTACACTCCACCATTTTTCCTGCTTCTAACATCAACAACAAAATATTCACTTCCTCTTTGATATATCCCGCCCACTAGCAGGTGGCGTGATGACGTGATACTGTGTTACTCCCCTCACCCATCAGCAGTCAGGATGTTATACCCGATCAGTGTATAAGGTTTAATGCACTGGGCACTCTAACAACCACTCACCATTAGGTCTGACCAATAGGATGAGTTCCCCGGAGTGGCTCTCACAGCTGGCCTTGATGAACATGACTACCTGGTCATGGGTGTGGTCAGAGATGTCCCGCCCATTAATCAGGACTACCTGGTCGCCCTCGTTGAGACGAGGCACACAGAGGTCAGCCTTAAAAGGAGAAACAGAAAAAAAAACAAACAAGATAATTGAAGTTTTGCGTTTCTGAAACTTCTCTACTAAAGTCAACATCAAACCGAATCTCAGCCACGGAGACCTCTGAGGGCGTGGGGGCGGCCGAAGACGGATTTTTACGAGTGAGAGGAAAAAATGTGCAACTCACTAGAGCGTAAAGACAAATGAGGTTCTTGTTGACTTACTGAGGTTCCCGGAGCCACTCTAGACACAATGATGGGCATTTTCTGGTCAGCTCCACCCTGCAGACACACACACACACACACACACACACACATTAACAGCGTAACGTCTTACACGAATGTCCGTTTTATTTTTAGGGTCGAGTTAACATTTGGGAAAGCAGTGCTGATGTGTCCGCATGCATACAGATGACGTGCCCACAGGCAAAGGTTTACACCAGGCATAGAAATAAGCTGGAAAAACACAAGTCGGACCGAGGAGCTGCAGGAGAGATAAAAGGTGGCGAGGGGAGTTTTCACTCCCGTCTTCTCAGCTCTCACCTTGACATTGAAGCCGAAACGTCCGTGTTCATCCGGCCTCATCTTGATCAGGACCAAGTTATCGTGAGGGACTACTCCGTTCAGCTGAAAGAAAACGAGCCGTCACGTCACCTTTCAGTCCTTATGACTTCAACGTCGTGGATCTTCAGGGATCCAGCACGTTGTCAAACAACAGGTCAGAGCGCTCTGACTTTTAGCGCCGAATCCTGTAAATGATTCTCTTTCCTTGTTACACAAGTTATAATTTGGCTTTTTGACTCGTTGCAATGACACAACTGCAAATACATTACAATACACACAGCTGTAAATGCACCACAGTACATGAGGTTCGTTTCAGAACCAGGAGCCCAACTTTTCTTGCATTTTTTGGCACAAACGCAACTTTAAAAAAAAAAAAATTTAAACCAGTAAATTTAAGTGAAAAGAGTGAAATAGAATTAAAAACTTCTACAGGTGTCACAGTTTCCACATCATTTAAAACCACCTCTAAGGTTTAGCCTGTTTTAGGGACTCACAGAAGAAATAAGTCTGGGGACTACCCCGACTTTTTAAAATGATGACGGCCGATGCTTAACAGCCAAAACGATGAGCTAAAAGAAGCTAAACAGCTCAGAAAGATTCTATAAAAACAGTAGAAATAATAAAAACACTCGTGCATTTCTCTTCAAGTATTTCAAACATCTAAATTCTGACTATTTTTGAAGCTAACGCAGTTTTCATTTACTTGCACTGAAACTGCTGCAGTGCTCTTTTATGACGCCCTCAGAAACGGTAAGTGTGTCGCCGTACTGACCGTGGTCTTGTCGGCATTGACGGGAACGTCATACATCTCATTGAGGTGATTGTCCAGCAGGCTTTGCTGGGAGTGGGCCTGGATGATCTGGCTCAGGGTCTTCCTGCTCAGCTGCTTGGGCGGGAGAGCTGGAGGCTGGCCATCTATCCCATCTGGAGACCTGAGGGAGGCAAACGGCGGGAGGAAGAAGAAGAAAGCAGCAATAAGGGGAAAATGAAGGTGAGACAACATGCTTCAAATTCCTTTGTGTCGCCACTTGTTACGATGCCATTAGTAGCACAAGATAGTCACCCTGCGAAGCCGCTGTGAGCGCTCGAGGACGGACACCAAAGCTGCAAACACGCATTCACGATAAATACACAACAATGGTTTTCCTCTTTGTTAGAGACAAATGGAGAAAAGCAGGAGAGGAGACCGTAAGAGACAGGGAGGCTTAATAGCACTGTGTTAGTCACAACGCATTAACCTCGATAAAAGGGCTGCGAGAGGAAGGAAAACATCCCCCCTCCATCATCCCGACAATAAAGAGCCAGTCGGCGCGCACGGCAAAACGGCAGCCAGGTGAGGCTTTCAGCATCACCGGGGCTCGGTCTCTGCTGCGTAAAAGCATTTCAGGCTACGTCTGCATCCGCGCGTGTGCGCTGCTGTGTACGGGCGCTCCTCGGGGGCAGAAGCATAAGTCAAAGAGCATTGCCTTTGTTTTGGCTTCTGCTACCGCTGTCACTTTGTCTCTTAAACACACGAACGCAAACTAACATTTATTATGGGTCAAAACCAGGTCAGGCTTTCAGAGAGAGAGAGAGAGGGCAGCGTGCAGCAGGCCTGAGCCGAGACCACATCATCCTGCATTATGCATCTCCTCGAAGCAACACCCACGACCTTAGGCCGGGCCCCGGGATAAGGACACGGCTAAGCCCTGCATTTTAGTTTTCCTTCTATCAAATACTTCCAAACTGGAACTATATTTATCACTCGATAAATTTTTGAAAGCACGGCGTAAGAGGGAACCAAATGAGTGTGCAGTGACAGAAAAATCATATGCGGGTACACGAGAGGGCTAAAAGGAGCTGCTATAAAGTAAAATGTTGCTTTGGAAACCACAAAAAGACAAATTTAAAACCTGTTTCAGTGCACACCCAGTATTTATTTTCCAACTAAATAATTCACCAAAGCCTGCCTTTGCTTTGAATTCAGAGAAATGAGTTTGATTACAGCACAGAAAATAATTTATTATGACACGCAGGCTCCGGGCGCTGATGTGCCTAACTTTCATTTAGGTGCACCGGCACATAATTTAGGTGCACGCGAAAAGAACGCCACGCCTTCTGGCTCTGCAGCGAGAAGTCTGCGTGTGCAGCGCCGCGCCGTTGTAAAGAGGATGACCCGATCGACGTTTAATCCGACAATAACAAATGAAAGAAAATCCACCGTGTCATAAACTCCCAGCTCTGGCCAAAGGCATAATCACGCCGGGCTTTTTTCCCCGACACTGTCAAGGAAATAAAGACACTACAATTAAAAATAAGGATCCCTCCAGTGTAGTGTGGTTAGCTAAACAGATCATTTTCAACTTCACGCGACTAGAAAACAGAAGATTAAGGGTTTTTTTAAAGGGTGTGGTGGCAAAAAGCAGATTCTCGTTTTGGTTTAACTGGAGGAAAATCTCCAACACGTAATCCTGAGGATAACAGGACAGAGCAAAGTGCTCCACCTGGAAACACGCAGGCTGCAAATATTCACTCTAAAAGGCAAAATCGCATCTGCAAAAATGATAAATGATATCGAAGCCAAACCACGGCGGCTCCAACCAGCGGCCGATATCAAAAAGCCGCTGGAGCTAAAATATGCACCGAAAAACATTTCTTCTAACGGTTAACGTCCCAATTCTCTGCTGCACAGTTACAGAAAACATTAAAGAAAAGGGAACGTGGCTAATACTAACTATAGTGCTGTGATTAAACACGATGTATGTGCTTCACTTCTGTTAGAAGAACTGTAGCTGAAAATAGTACAAATTTAAAAATAATGTAAACACTGAGCTACAACGGAGCGTGCATCTTTTTAAAATCATATTTACCTGTATGACCTGAAAGCTGGGTAGACTCAACGCTAACAATTCAGGTTGTTACAGGAAACAAAGTAGTAACAAGTAAAAGTACATTTAGGTAGAACTTCATGTATGTTACATTGTAACTAAATACTTCACAGGCAGTATTATCAAGTGTAATCAAAATGAGCTTTAACATCATGAGTGATTTCACAGCTTTTATAGATTCTCTAAACCGTGTTTTGCTTTTAACCTGAGCAGGTTATGAGCATCATGAATGTCTTACTGACGAGGTGCTTAGAGACTAAAATTTGTTTTCATCAGGAAACATCACAAAACAGAAAATATGAAAGAAAAATCTGAACACGCAAACTGCAAAAAAGCGTTATTTAACACAAAGATCTGAGGTTCGTCTCCATTAAATGCTGTTTTGGCTCGTTTTTATTTCCACTACCACGATGGACCAAGCGCACGACAACAGCGAGGGAGGCAGGGAGAGCAGGTGATTATGTCATGTTTTGGCTCCGTAACAGAGCGATGAGCCACTGACTTGGCGTGTTCGTCTGCGTGTGCAGCTTTGTAGGCAGAGGAACTACCACTTAAACGTTACTTAACCACCCTGACGTCCGACTGAGACATCCATCTCTCCTACCAGCTCGCACTCTCGCACCGACACAAGGTTCCAGACGCTGAGGCAGGAAACTTTATTAAACGACTCGACAAACATTTCGCAGCGCGTGAGGACTTTAAGGAGATCCAGAAAGCACAGATACACGCACACACAGACACACGCGGGCGCTAATTCCTAGTTCAGCCCCGTTGCACAACCGCTCCGCCCAGCTATGCGCTATAAACACATTTTACGGGCTGTTTTCAAAGGGCTCGTCTTTCCACTGGGGCCAGCTAAGTGACACTGGGAGGGTGTGAACTGTCGGGAGAAGCCACAGACACCGACAGGCAGACTTAAACAAAAAAACAAAAGCTGTCAACTCAGCAGAACTCTCAGACTAAATCTGATGAGTAAAATGTAAGCTCTAAATTAAAGGGTGGCTGCGTTTGGGGGGGCGCTCTATTTACGAAGCAGTCAAATTATGATCCAACCACCGCTCTGCCACAGCTGACGTTTGCTGCCCAAGCACAAAGAGCTTGAAGAAACGTGGGTGGGACGTGCACGAAAAGAAGGAGAAGACGACGACTTACGGTGTGGAGTCCAGGCTGATGCTGTTAGCCTGCGTGGACGACGCCGACTTGTGATTGGAGGAGAAGACGGGCAGGCTGGGCGAGGCGTGGATCACGTGATCCACCAGGTGGCCAACCGACGACGGGCGTAGTCGCGTGCCTTCTTGCACAAACAGCGAGTTCCTGAAAAACAAACACACCATGTATAAGTGCATCATTCACTTTATAAACTTCTAGTTAATCTATAATAACAGAGCATCATCTGAGCTGAAAACAAACACAGCCTTGGCCCTGTGAGAGAGGAGTGGACGGGAAATATCTGAAATATCCTGACGAAGGAGAAACTCCTCATTTTAACATTTGTTTTCTTCACGGGTGAAACTACACAGAGGCAGGGGTAGGAACTCCAGGCCTGGAGGGCCGCTGTCCTGCAGGTTTTAGATGCGTCCTTGATCCAACACAGCTGATGTAAATGGCTAAATGACCTCCTCAACACGTCTTGAAGTTCTCCAGAGGCCTGGTAATGAACTAATCTGATTCACGTGTGCTGACCCAGGGTGAGATCTAAAACCTGCAGGCCTGGAGCTACCTACCCGATTTATGCTTCTACAAATGAAGTTCCTGAAATAACCTCCTCCTCAAAGTCTCTACTGTACAGATTGACCTGTCGCGATATTTCTCACAGCTGTATTTTCTTCCATGACACACACACAGCAGAGCGTCGTCTGCTTCGGACACGATCCCGCTGCAGGAATCTCTCTGTTTGGATTACACAGGGGGAATAAACACTCCAGACTATTTTCTGGACGTTTTCCACATCGGCACAGTCTGACACGGGCTTTGCACCAGGAGCTGGCAGGAGGACATATGTGCTCTCACATCTCTGCTGTCTGAATCCCAGAGAAGCTCAGGGCATGTGTGAAGAGTTACACTGAAGTGTACTCAGAACTCACTGATTGGGCGTGCCGGGCGGGGAGCGAGTGGGCAGGCTCTGGGTCTCCAATCTCTCGTCCGATAGGCTGTTCCTGCTGACCGACTCCCAGTCGGTCCCACTCACCAACTTCCTGGCCAGCGGCTTGCTGGGAGACCTGCTCAGACAGACGCACCAACTCAGCTTTGCACAAAATGAACATGAATGATCAGCTAACCATCGAGAACCTGAGATTACCTGGCAAACACTCTGTCCTTGATGCCTTTCTCCTTTCCGTACTGCACAGACTGCACCTCCGTCCGCCCGCTAAAGACGACAAAAAACAACTCTTAAGTTTAGGACATTTTCAAAAAGCAGCTACGGAAGTTTTCTGTGACAAACCCATACATGCACATCGATTTTATTTAACGCAACAAGACCGTGCCGCCTTATTCTAGTAACGAGGCACTTCGGTGAATTAGCTCCTCCGATCTTGAAGAAATCCAAACGCCATCAGCTGCCTGCCAACCGGTAACAAGCGCAGCATATTAAATCTACTGAAACAGCGTTAATAAGATTTTTAAACAGCACAAACTCACAATTTCAGGACTATACTTATTGAAAAGTCAGTCAATATCTCAACCGAACACACGCGCGCACGCTCGGTCGAGCTAAACATCAGACGAGCCTCGCTCACGTTGCATCAGTGCTGCTCAATAATGCATCACAAGGCCTCCAGCTCTCAGTGCGGCTCTCGCTCACATTTCATAGAAAAAGGAAATGAAAAAAATGGCACCAGTGAAGTGAAACAAAGTTGACACCGTGCAAAGTCATAAAGCAGCGAGGAGAAAACCTCATTTCGACGCCAGTTCCAACTTGAAAGTTCAAAACAAAACAGAAACAACAAAACTCAACAGGAAGGAATGCTTTGTCTGAAGGGAGGAGGGCGGCGGCAGCACTACGGAAAACGTGAAATGAAATGCGCGGCAGGCTCTCACGTGGACACGAATGCTTCCCGCAGAACTTGAAAGGAAACAGTTGGAAGGCCAAA
Source organism: Hemichromis elongatus (assembly GCA_015108515.1). Taxonomy (NCBI): domain Eukaryota; kingdom Metazoa; phylum Chordata; class Actinopteri; order Cichliformes; family Cichlidae; genus Hemichromis; species Hemichromis elongatus. The sequence goes on along the minus strand of VUQR01009447.1, from coordinate 17,425 downwards.
CATGAATTCGGTTACTTTGTTTGAGGCAAACCATGAATAATTAAGCTGTGCGTTTCTGGGGCAAGGTAGAGAGAGAGACGGTTCAAAGGCAAACGTTGGCCACTTTCACCGTCTCAGCCTCTCAAACTGAAGTGGAGGAGGAGGGCGAGACAAAGCATCCACCCGTGTGACCGCGTGTGCTGGACGCGTGAGAGCCTGGATGTCGAGGTCTTCCAGAGGCTCCCCGTGCGCTCCGGCGTTTCTCCGACAGCTTGCGTTTGCAGCCTGCGGTCCTCACCAGTATCTGAACTTTGAGCCCAGGGTGAAGTAGTAGGCGAAGAAGTTCTTCTGCGGCGGGATGGGTCGCTCCAGCCTGAAGAAGGTGTGGTGCTCCACGCAGGCCTTCCACAGGTTCTTGCAGGCCCGGTAGTTGACCATGTTGAAGCCGAGCAGCGTCTCGCGTGACTCTGTCTGTGTGCAGCGAGGAGAGGACGGGGTTAGTTCATGACCTGCTCCGATCGACCTGCTGCATACGTTTACTGCCCTGTTCTTACTGTTTATTCTCTACTTTGAGCGACAGGCTTTCTCCTGAATCACAGAGGGCCTTCAGGGGGTGATAACTGGGTTAGAAAGAAACATCCCGTGGCCCAGGATGACCCCCGTCACACTTCATAAATAGAAATAAATAAACAAGAAGCACTCGGACAGCACAAACCTCCACTAAGGCGGCTCCACTGTGGGCAGCGTTTGCTTTTAGGAAAACTGTTTTTTTATTTTCTATATTTTGTTTTCTTTGTTCTTTTTAAATGTACTTTAGGAAGTCTGCAGTTAAACAAGAGTAAAGTGCAGGTTTCTGGTATTTGCACAATTATTATTAATGGGGATATAGTACATGTGTAACATTAAAACATAAAGAAACTCATTTTGAGTAGAGCAGCCCAAACGTGCTGTGTGTGCTCTCATATGATCAACACTAAAACCTTCCTTTGTAATATTATCATCATCATCATCATCAATGAGAACAACTGTGTTTCTGAATTTGTGCTTCTTTTTATGAACTGAGCTTTTTATTGTTGCCTTTTCTTAATTTCATTAATCATTAATTCCCTTGCTTACCATTTATTGATTTAGTTTAATATTATCTGCTGAGCTACAATCTGAAACATTGTGCTTCCACCTAGAATGAAATGTGCGTATACAGCAACAACATTACATCCAAAAACGAGGAAGCTTAAAGCTGAATTTCCCATCAAGAAGAAAGGAGGATGCTAGAGAAAGGGAGTTGCCGGCGGCTGTAATAGTTTGTTTTGTAATAACTCCGGGCTTAAAATATTACTTGGGGTTTAAGAGGGCTAAATGACGACTTGAGTGTAAATATTTGTGGAGGAGACAAACATGCCGACTGTTGTGTTGAAAGCAGAAACACATTCAAGGGTGAAACAAAGGATGCAAAACACAAAGGGAGGGATTAAAACAGAGACGACAGCAGGGGGTTATTCTGATGCTATGTCACGCGCACACACACACACACGCGCGCGCACAACAGAATCCTGGTCCCCAAAAGTTTGAAGGGATTTTTGAGACTCAAAATGTGGTTTTAGTGACCGGGTTACAATTAGGTTGTATGTAGGTTTAGGGTAAGGGGAAACCATAATGTTAATGAGATGGATACACACGTGTGTGTTTGTGCGTGTGTGTACTTACTGCCTCTCTTCTCAGCTGGATGAAGAACTGTTTGCACTTGAAGGAGATTTTCACTATTTTCAACCTGAAAGCAGAAAAGTCGAGTTACAGTTTCAAACGCTCTCCTCTTTTCCCACTCGTCACACATTATTTTTTTTATGCTGCGCAACTTTTAGTCCGTGTCTCCTCTCTGCTGTCACGTCTGACTCGTCATCTTTTCTCATTTCCATTAATCCGGGGATGTCCGACTCCAGGCCTCGAGGGCCGGTTTCCTGCACGTTTTAGATGTGTCCCTGATCCAACACAGCTGATTTAAATGGCTAAACGACCTCCTCAACATGTGCTGACGTTCTCCAGAGGCCTGGTAATGAGCTGGTCATGAGATTCAGGTGAGACCTAAAACCTGCAGGACACCGGCCCTCGAGGCCTGGAGTTGCCCACCCCTGGATTAATCCATCCAGCCAAAGTTACTAACAGTAAACTGAACTTAAAACAAGTGAAAAGACTAATGAAAGCAAATAAAATAACAGGAAATGACTCTAGTTTTATGAGAATGAGGAAGATGTCAGTGTGACTGTGTTGAGTGCTTTTATAACTTCTTAAAAATCTGACAAATCATCATTAAACCAAAGTCATGGAAGTCTAAGAGCTTTGAAAAACGAAGTTTGAGTTTGAGTTTGTGAAGATTTCACCTCACACCCAGTCTGCTTCAGACCACGTCCACACTGGTCCGGATAGTTTTAGAAACAGAGTTTTCGCCTGGGAACGCTCCGCGTCCACACGAGCGTTTGGAGTCGTTTTTCCACACAGCTGCGCGTCCACATTAAAACGGCAGTACCGTGCATGTGTGAAACGTTAACCGAAGCACCGAATGTTTCAAATGGAATGATGATGAGGTGGAGCTGTTGCTCCGTCACAAACGAGTTCATATTAATCTTCAACACGGCCACTAAAAACTTTGAGCAAACAAAACAACTGCTGTACGACGCCGTCTGACCATCTTGGTTGAAGTGGTCACATGACTGCATCGTATGACTAACATACGTCATCGTTTTGGAATGTCTCCCTTTTGGCTGTCCACACTACGCCCAAACGCTCCGTCTTCAAATGTCTGCGTTTTGGAGAGCGTATCCAAAACGCTCCGTTTTCCCTGACCAGAAACTCCGTCTCAGTGTGGACGATGCGTTTCCAAACGCCTCAGTTCTAAAAACCAAAGGTGGTGGTTTTCCCTTTGGAGGTGGTAGCTGACCTACTGTTGATCATGTGGGTCGTCACATGAGCCAAGGTGTGGAAAAAAAGGCGTGGGTCATTACCATCGCTGAGGGTTAAGGGTGACGCCACACTGACACCTTCCTGACTGACAACAACATACTGTAAATCTGAACCAGCCAATCATGGAGATGGAAAATGAAGCCAAGTGACAAAATCTGCAGTTCCTTTATTGGCCACTTGAGGCTTCTTATCCAACTAAACAAAATTTTAAAAGCATGTTTACAGCTGGGTTTAAAAAATAAAATCTATCAGTACAACTGAAGTGTGAGTGAATATTTTAACGCATACATAATAAAGAAAAGCTGATGTAATAAATTAAAGAATCTATGAAAACAATTTTCCAAGCTTTAACTGTAAGAATTAAGACGGACTGTCCTGTTACTATAGATCTAAGTTTTGGTTCAATCACAGAAAATGTCCTCACTGATGTATCCAGACAATCACAAACGTGACCACAGGGCAGCTACAAGTGCTCAGTGAAAGTAAAGCAGCTGAGAAACGAAAGGTTATTTACAATAAATGCATTTTTAAACAGGCAGGAGTCGTCGTTTTCAAAGTCACATCTCTCAGACTTTAATGCAACCCAATCGTACAGGATAAACTTACACGTGTACAGATAAAATCTCTTGGGATTGGTTCCTCCCTCAGGTGATTTTTCTTTCATTATGCTAAAGGATTAATTAGGATTTATTAGGGTTTCGTCAAGTTTAGTTTAAAACTGTCATGGAAGATTTACATTTTAAAAAGAAAAATGCTTTTTTTAATCAGAAATTTGCCTCATTGTTATTTGGAGCTGGTTCTGGTTCTCATACGGTGCTTTTGTACCTCGAGCACCTCTCAATGAACTGCCCATTTCTTCTGAGCAAGCTGACTCCGAGGTGTTAACAACGCCCATATTATCTCATCAATCTGTGAATTACCTGAAACGCACACGCTATAAAAGATGACTCAGAAGACCGCACACGCGTGACCACAGTAAGAAAGTCTGCTGATGAGCGGCAGGAGCAGAGTAACCTAATCCCTTCCTCTGGGTTTGTTGCTGCTGTGACTCATCGCTGCTTGCTAAATATATTTTACATACTTGCTCTCTCTCACACACACACACACACACACACACTTAGGCAGAGTGTGAGTCATGCCCCATCTAACTGTGGCTCATTTCTCAGGCTGCTGTGAATAGAAATAGGAAAGAGGCAGAAATCTAAATGCCTCTCTTGACCCGTCCTCAACTGACAGATCAATCTCCTATAAGACTAAAGGAGAGATGGCGTGAGGGGTGACGGGAAGGAACTGGACGCAGAAACGGCGAGCTTCTTGTTAAAGAAGGTCAGAAAGAAGAGGAGCAGGAAGAAAAATCAGCGCGCGTAGGCCGAGAGATGCTGTTGACTATAACGTTTCTCTCCCGCTCCCTCCCTCGCTCACACATGGTAGTCAGCAGCTGTTCGGGACACCGCTGTTGGTCTCTAAATTTAGCTCGACAGACTGGATGCACACGCAAACTTCCTTTAGCCTATTTTCCCTCCACTCAGGACGACTTTGCATCAGCTTCGCTCGCTTAAGCGCTCATTCCACGGAGACTTATCCGTACTCGCTCGAACCGGAAACCGAGTCTTAACCCTAACATTTTATGGTTTGGCTTTCCTGTGGCCCAAATGGAAAGACCTCAGAGCCCAGATTTAGGAATATAGGTCTCAGTGTCTGTAATACGAAATCCTTCCATCGAATCAAACTCATCTTAGCAAAAATAAATAAATAAAAAAAATCTCAAAACATGCCCCCCTACACACACACACACACCAGCCACTGTGCAAGTGTGCTGAGGATGTATTAAGCCTACACATCTTCCAGCGTTACAGGGGTTTGAGTAGTTCATCTCCCACCCTCAGCACCCGTTAACGTTTAACCACCCACAATGCTACAGCAGAGAATGGGAGATTTCCAAGAACTGATGCTTCACAGAGAGAAAGAGAGCAAAAGGCATAAAGAGTGATGAGATTAAGTGACTTGGACACGGAAAGAGAGAGAGAGAAGCTAGGCAGGACAAAGAGAGCAGATTTGACGCCTGTAATATTTTCAGGAAACCTAGTTTCACAAAAAACCCCGCTCCCCCCCCCCTTCCCAGAAAAATCTGGTGAAATCATCTGTATAATTCAAGAAAAGCTCCACAGAGGCTTAAACATTAATATGCCATGTCAATATTCACCAAGTGAGGGGTTTCCAAAATATTATGCAGCCCATTTCTCAGGAAAAAGGGTTCCTGGAAGCAGTACAAGAGGAGCTGGCAGCAGACCGACAGGCGCAGGGGTGGATTTGTGACAAGAACATCCACCGTTTGATTCCCCAGTTCAGGGCAAATTTGGCAGGAGGAAATGACAGTATGAAAATATCAAGGAAGCACGCTTTCTTTCCTTTATTCCCCCAGCAGTGCACCGTTTTTCATCCACATCAGATACGTGCCAGGTTCTCCGTTGGCCGCAGAGCTGCTCTCAAACATTTGGTCTTTAACAACCTTGATCTTTGGCTCAGAGCAGGTGAAACTGAAGTCTCGGATCATAAGCTTCTTTTGGGAAACTCCAAAAATAATACGTGGAATACATCATGTTTACATACATGTTTCGAAAAGCAGTAGTTTCTAAGTTTTAAAGTCTATTCAATTATCTGGGTGTACCGAAGGAAAGATTCTCCCCGTGGTGTCCCTCAGGGTTTAGTACTCGGTTCTCTCCTGTTCATCTTGCGACTCATTCCACCCTGTCCAACCACTTTACTGAAAGTAAAATGATGGGGAGGCGTCACCTGTGAATCCAATATGACACAGGTCCACACACATTCAGATTTTTGCACACGTTCTGACCAGAGGAACCTCGTCACATTTTGAAATATATCTTAGAGGAAGTCCTCCTGTTGTGTGAGTCTACATATAAAGTAAAGAACTAGAAACTAAAAGTTCTTATTTCCCTGTTGTGTGAGGGCTATTTGTAAGTGATACTACAAGATAAACAGGAACTCAAGAGGCATCTTTGAGTGATGCTAATCCACGAGGAAACAGTCTAAACCGGCGACTTCAAAAGGCTGGCCCCAAAGGATCCGATCTGCCTGTGCAGAGGAACGGGGCTTCTGTCTGCATTTGCAAAAAAAAAACAAAAAACTCCCTGGCAATTTCTCTTAATTTGTAATCGGACAGACAAAGACACTGAAACATGATTTCAACCACAACGGCTCTGAGGTGTCAGAGGCTATCCTTGGCCACAGACCGGCCATTGAAATCACACCAACATCCACTAGCAATGGCTCCAAGCTCAGCGCTCCTTGTATTCTTACTACTTACAAGTCACATGTAATGTTATGCTATACAACTTAAAAGAAAATAAAACGGGGGGAAAAACAGGTTCTTCTAACCTCACATTTCAAGTGTTATCACAAAACCCATGACACACAAGCACCACACAACTCTGATCTCCGTTTCCTCCAAGTCGTTGCGGTTGCAGTCGAGCTGCCAGCTGGAAGCTATGCTTACAGAGCATCATACTGGCATTTCTGTTACGCTGCAAAGGCAAACATAGGGGGGAAAAAAACACCCTAAAATTCACGCAGATATAAGGGGAGCATCCCAGTAGGTAGTCATCCTCAGGGATTCCCCGGAGCTCCCTTTGAAACTTTGCTTTAAAAAAAAAAAAAACAACAACACCAAAAATCCCAAACGTGTAAATCCAGTCATAACACCATCTCTGTCACTTCTGCTTTTCACGCGTGCTTCTTACTTTGCCTTGTTGTGTTTTATAGGGCACAGGAAAGCACGTGAAACTCTGAAAAGCACGGACACCGAGCCCACACACAGTGATCCCTGTGAGCTCCGGTTCTTGACGTGTGGGTCACTCACCATGGGAAATAGTTGATCTGTACCCTGTTCTTGTAAACCACGATTCCAGCAGACATCACCCCGATGAGAATCTCTGTGTTACTCTGGTCCTGAGGAGAGGAGAGTGGGACAGGTGAAAGAGCGCATGGTGAAGGTGGAGGCAGGCGAGACGACACAAACAGATACCGGGGGGAGGGGGGAGGAGAGTGAAACAGGTTTCCTCACTGATGTAAACCAAGCATGTGTTCCTAAATCTGACACAGTCACAGTTTTATACCGAGCTTCATGATTATCGCTCTCATATGCATTTCGTATTTTAACTTTAATTCTGCCCGTCACATTTAATCCATGCTCGAGTCCCGTTTGTACATCCCATAATAACACAGCTGAAAAATCACTGCTCTCATTTCCTTCAGCAGCTGGAGCTCCACTCTCTACTGCCTGAGCTGGAAATTACAACAGGCTAGAGCAGCTCTTAAGTTAGCATAGGAGCATGTTGCCTCGCTGTAAGCGTTGCTGTGAAGTGGAACTACATACATATAACAGAATGCACTTTAATTAGTCAGGAAGCTCATGGATAAAAACAAATGCATCACAAATATGGATTAAATGCTGGTTTTCCTGCTCTGCTTCTATCTGTTGGTGTCATGATGAGAGCTGAATGCCAATGTGTGGCATTTCTGCAGGGCGTGGGCATCAACATCAGCTGTACACACTGCAGCTCCATAGACCTGATCTCAGTCCCAGCACAGAAGCGCTCGGCTCCGGGAAAACAGTGCATGAACCATGTTGTGACAGCGGGGAGGGGAAACCTTTACAGATTAAAACATTGTGATATCAGTTAACAGCACAACTGCTGAGGGTGGGTCTGGATTTTGGATTATCACCTAACTGCTCACGGTTTTAGCAGGGGTGGGGGAAGGAAGCAAGACGGTTAGAGCGAGGTCACAGACAGTGGACGCGTCTAACAGGCCTCCAAGCTTTGGTTGAATTAAAAAAAATAAATAAAAACGTTGCAGCAGATAAACCGTAATGCTTAAGAAGCAGGGACAAACTCTTTGTAACACGGTCTTTAACACACAGGCATTAACAGACTTACCCTTGCATAGTGCAGCTCTACCCCATAGAGCTCCAGCGTGCGTGCTGTGTTCAGATAATTAAACTCTGACTCGGCCGGAGATAGACCGCTGAGAGAGAGAGAGAGAGAGAGAGAGAGAGAGAGAGAGAGGGGAAAAAATAAAGAGTGAGAGAGGGTGAGGCAGCCGTTGGGGATGGGAGGCTGTGCAGAGCAGTAACGACGACACGGTGTGTGTTAGACATATGGAGGCGGAAAATACACAAAGAAAGAAAAGCAGCACAAAAAACAGGCAGGTAGAAGGAAAAGGTCATTAAACCTGCAGCATGTGAGACTGTGTGCTTTTACACAGGGACAGTAATCAGTCTACATATTTACACTTCTGCCATGACAAAATTTGGCAACACCCTACAATAAGGACCATAACTAATAGTGTAACAGCCCTGTAATCAAATTAAAAGTAATTAAATTTACATACAAATACTTAAAGGTAGGTGTAACAAGCTGGTTGTGATAGGAAAAAAAGAAATAATTACACTGTAAGTCCGTTCAAGTGATGCATGAGTAATTTTAGGCATTGCATAACTACAGGTATTTTACAGACATCAATTATGCCCCAAGGGATTTAAAGTATTGCATCATTTCTTGATAATGTTGCAGAAGAACAAACAATATTTCCCCATCTTTCACTGTAACTGTACTGTTTTTTTAGGTAAATATAATTACACTTTAATTACAAATAAATTACAAATAAATAACAATTAAATTTCATTTAATTACATGGGAATCACGCCCTTAGTCGGGGCCCGTAATATAAAGCATGAAGGAGTAAGTGCTAAAAATGAACATGAACCAAATTTCCGCCTCCACATGTAGGAACATGTATCAAGTCACAGATGTGTTTCGGCGTACCTGTGCTGCTGGTGATGTTTGGCGACCTCTTTGTGAAAGTCTTGAGGGGGGTTTGGGATAAAGGAGTACTCAGACAGATAGCCCGAACTATGCTCTGCTTCACTGTAATCCCCCAGCTCGGCTAGAAAGAGAAGAGAGACGCACGTTAAGCTTCAGGATGTTCAGCTTTTCCCATTCTTGGCTCAGGCGTATCCATCTGTGGGAGTGGATATATCTATCTAGTGTCATCTAGCCCCACCCAACTGCTGCTCAAACCTTTTGTTTGAGAGGGGCAGCCAATCAGAAACAAGTTGGTAAAAGAGAGAACTGAAACTGTGGCCGAATAAGGATTATTTTAAATGGGAAATGGCCTGTATTTGTATAGCGCTTTACTTAGTCCCTAAGGACCCCAAAGCGCTTTACACTACATTCAGTCATCCACACATTCACACACTGGTGATGGTAAGCTACATTGTAGCCACAGCTGCCCTGGGGAGCACTGACAGAGGCGAGGCTGCTGGACACTGGCGCCACCGGGCCCTCTTATGACCACCAGTAGGCAACGGGTGAAGTGTCTTGCCCAAGGACACAACGACCGAGACTGTCGGAGCCGGGGCTCGAACCGGCAACCTTCCGATTACAAGACGAACTGCCAACTCTTTGAGCCTAAAGCCTAAAGCTTTGAGCCAAGATCGCCCCGATTTTAAACACTTAATTACGCAAAGCTGATTTAGTGGAGCCACTAACTGTAAATACTAACTGATCACTTAGTTTTACAAAACATCAGGAGGAAGTATGTTAACACCATCAGGGGATTAAGAGCAGATTTCTCATGAATTGATAAAATGACCTTGAATGTAATTGTGTGAGTGAGTCTGCACGTGTCTGGAGATTTAAAGCAGTGCTTTAGGCAACACAACCCTATTATCTTTTTTTCATGAGAACTGATGAGACCCTTCAAGTCTGAACATAAACCGTTATTGTCCAATACAGTTTATCCCCACCACAGGCCAACCAGCTGGCACGTGGGAATATACAGGCCTGGACCTCATCATCACTGGATCAGTGTGGAGTCGTCTTGACAGAGAACGATACGTAAAATATCTTAACCTGACCCTCTTTTCTGATATACACTGGGTTTCACATAAACACATTAAACTAAGTGTGAAGAACTAATGCTCCACCTGAGCACAGAAACCCCACCCACCAGATGTTTCAATATTCTGTCTGGAGGGGCAGCCAATCAGAAGAGCAGCGAGAAAGCCGTTAAAGGGAGGAGCCAAATCTGTCAGTTTCAGACAGATGATAAACTAAAACACTGCAATAAGCCCCAGTAACAGGCAAATAAACATTTTGAAATGTGAACCATCACCAAGTTGGAAATGGGAATAGCTTCCAAAACAAAACAGAACCAACAGATGAGTAAGCTATCAGATCTCCGCTAGCTTTCAGAGCGCTCTAAGATGAAGAGCTCAAAGTGAATCCGGCGAGCTCACTAGCTCAAAACCATCAATTCACTCAAGCAGTCTCTCGACTAACCTACAAACCTGGTGGCCTGAGCATATTGACCAACCGATCAATTCCAGCTCACCCCTTTATTGATGTGTACACACCCACCAGGGACGCATGTGTGCGCGGTCAATAGCTCTCGTTTCATACAGTAGTTTAAGGGTGGTTTTATTTTAAGCTGCAGTTATTTCTTTACAAAGGTTTAGCGCTAAGGTCAATGAACCTCAAAGACTCGTCAACCTGATCTTTCTTTGTGGATCCATTTCTTGATGTGAAATCCATACTCGGCTGCAGATTGGCTCAAAGTGGGAGATGCTAGCTTGAGCTCAAGGGTCCTTGTAATGATGCTACTGATGATTTCACTCACATTGAAACCTACTTAATAGAAGCGTGTATATGTCACTGGATACTTTTGATTTTACAAGGATTATGATGATATTCAAATTTTTTATAAAGATTTTCCTTATTCGACTTGATTTTTAAATTACAACAGGGTTACTTTTGGTTTTCAGGCAGTAAATTCTTGCTTTTTTTCTTTCAGAGTGCAAGCTTTGGTGTTGGAGCCGTGAGTACGTGCACGGCTGAGCTAACTGAATTAGCAGCATAACAGCTGCTTCAAACAGTTTTTCCCAAAAGTGAACATGTATCTTCATAATCTATGCTGGCACTGAGCGACGTGATGACACGGACCTAGCTACACTGTGTGTGTGTGTGTGTGTGTGTGTGTAAAAGCAGTAGCAGTGTGATTCAGCTAGACTAGGCCAAATCTGCTCTGTGACCTACATACTGAAGCTTAGGATATTCCCAGCAAAACATGTGATAGAGGAAGAGCGCTGAAAGAAAGAGGGAGGCAGGGAGAGAGGAACGAGGTAAGAGAGAGGGGGTTTACGAGCTCATAAATCGGGGGAGGAGGGGCTGAACATCCACTGCAATGGCCTAGTCTGCAGGTCTGGGTGGATAGCAATGAACAGGTTGCAGTCAGAAGGTTTTACAGTTATAGTGGTTAAATGAGGCTCCAGAACAGCTAAATTAAGGCACAAAGAAATCACATCAAGCCAAGTGCATGAGTGGATTTAACAGATCTGATTAGATATAAAAAATTAAACATTAATCAAGTTTTGCTATCAAATTTCCTTGAGGGCGGTTGGATTTGATATGCTGTTGGTGAATCGTATGTGCTTTATTGCCTAAATCTTGAGTTACACATGTGTGCTGAGCCTCTGCTTTGCTGTTGGCAGCAGAGTATCTGCGTTGCTGTGAAACCGAGCTAACTGTGTTGGACCTGAAGCTAATAAATATTAAACAACAGTTACTGAAATGCATGACAGGGTGAAGTGACCGAGTCTACGCACGCATCAGCAGCGCAATGAAAACCAGAAAATAGCCTCGTCCCACTGCCAGCTCTATACAGTTACACCTTATTTAATGGAGTGTGCTATTAAGTGTTTGCTGTATATAACGCCGCCAAGCTGACCTGTTACAGCTGCTGCAACAGTACATTAGCACATGACACTAGAGGTTCCCACATGAGACAGTCCTGAGTGATGACCGAGTATCTACAGGATCCACGCGTGCGTTCTCTTGAATTCATCGGTTGCTTTCATCCAGCAGCACCTTGTAGAACGGTCAATAGGTACAAGATCTAAACCACAAAGCAGATTTCAGAGGTTCCTGCGATCGAGCCTGGGATCCTGGTTGGCTTCCTGAACTGTTCTGAGCGCTCCACAGTTGAATCCATCAGAGCTGTGAGGCTCTTGCCGAGTGGCCGTGTCTTTGAGCCATGCAGCATTACAGACGTGGACATTGGCTTCTCTGGACACTGAACTGTTTCCATTGTGGTTTCTATACAACCTCTATGTCTCCGTTGACCATCAGCTCTGGGTTTAAGGTCATTCGTTTCTAATATGAGGAAAACCAGGTATGCAATTGCCACAGTGTCCTGTCCAGTATCTGGTATTTCACTCAATTCAATTATTTAAGTCCCTCTTTAAAATCGGGCCTATACAGTATGTATGTGTATGTGTGTGTATATATATATATATATATATAAAAAAACACACACACTCAAAGAGACTAAAATGCTCTGACGCTGAAAATCTCCTTACAAGTTGGCTTTGACACAGAAGCGCAATAACCAAGAAAAATGCTTTAAAACGGGGGCAGCACATCTGGGGAGATGGTGAAGAAAAATGTTCAGGTAATACATTTAATGTTGAGAGTTAAGTTCATATATTCTCCCCATTGTATGCATCTATAGCGTCTCAGAGTGGACGGAGCTAGTGCCGCTGCAGAGAAGCGCCGTCGCCGCAGTCTTTCTCCCCACTTTCACCCCTGCATGTTATTCATGAGCAGCCATTTTTGCAAAGAGAAGCCACAATCTCATTGAATATTTATACCACTGGTGTTAATATCAAATATCAGCACGGGGCTTAATTGAAATGTAATGGCTTCAGAGCAGCAGTAATAAATGCACTCGGGCAACCACAGTCATTACATTTAAGAGCGTGTGCAGCTAAAGAGAGTCCTAATGAATTGCTTTTCCATTGTTAAGTAGAAGGGGAGCACCGAGGGAGCGCTACTTACATTGTACGGCGTAGGAAGCCAGCAGCGCGGCTGTGTTGTGAGGACAGGGCAATCTGGAAGCCGGAGGAAGACACACACACGTACACACATTAAACAGATGTTTTAGCCTTGGATCAATGCAAAAGTTATTACAGTTCGTTTCAAGGAGCAGATATTAGTTATCGTCGATAACAGTAATACAGAAATGTGGAGGGGAGGAAAAAATCTATTTGATTTTACGTGATGAGCCAAGTAAGAGGAAGCAGTAAGCCTTATATTCACTGACAAAAAGGATAATGGGCGCGTCGTGAGTGCTTGAACGAATGCCCAATCAGCCTACGTGCGCTGCATTAACTCATATTTCCTCCAGTCACCCACATCTTGGCTTTAACGCAGGGCCCGCTGTGCAACAATCAGAGCAAGCGTCAACCTCGATTTCACTCACGCACAACGCCCTCTGATCTATCGGATCGGACGAATACAACCATCCCATAATAATGTCCTTGTTTTCCCTCCACAAAGACGAGGACGCTCACCTGCACCGGAGCAGAGATCCAATAACTGTGAATTATTTTTCGTGGTTAATGAGCGATTCGTTTATAAAACAGATGATGAACAGCCCGAGATGAAAGCAAATACTTCAGTTCCAACCAGATCAGGAAAGGTGGTTTTTAGTTTTACCGCCCTGTGTTTTTGTAACTAAACTACCGCAGGATTTTTACATCCTTCATGGTTTAAAGAGCTTGTGTTGATCTAGAAATAGTCAAAAAGGAATCCACCATCTTCAGAGGGCCAAACTATTCTCTTTGGCAGGCCTGACCTGTTTTGCGACCCACACGTTTGACACCCCTAGCTTACAGGGAAGGGGAACCCTCAGATGACCTACGCTGCTGCACCAAGGCCCAGGAACACAAAAACACAGATTATACTAGTGAATGCATTTTCTGAAGAAACTGCAGCGTGGATGCTCATAGCAGAAAGATTTTAAGATCAAAGGAATTCCAGGGCTAAGCCCCGCCCACATCCCAGAGCACATGGGCTGGGATTGGGTGGCAGATATATTCCAGCCCTGAATGAGTCTCCCATTGAAATACAATAACTTAAAAAATGTAAAAGTTAAAGACGAGAAAAGTAGAAGCAGTCATGTCCAAAAGAAGAGGAATCTAACGGTGGTCGAACGGTCTTCTCTACGTCGAACGGTGTTGGAGATAGACGGCAAAAAACTTACGGAAGATATAAATAATAAAAAAAAAAGAACAATAATACTGTGGATGCCCATTAGCATCCACACTAATTAAACTAAGTCATGCAAAGTTACCCTGGTCCAAAAATAAAAACATGGGAAATCCCCTTTAAAACGTAGGCCTGTTAAAAACCTCTGCATAATGGTGCTCATGTCGTAAGCGCACCTGTATGAGTGCATTCGGCCTGAGGCAGAACGCTCCACCTAGTTGACACAGCAACACAGTGTACACAAAGAACAACACACTCACCTTCCAGTTAATATGTCCTGTTTGATCTGCAGAAAATACTGGTACCTGAGGGTGAGGAACACAGAGCATGAGTGAAACAGCAGCACAGCTGTAGTAATACTGCCATGTAAGGACGAGCGCCCAGCAGAGGCCAACTTCTGTTGGACGGATGTGAATTAAAGGAACAACCCGCAGCACGGGCCTTTGGTCTTTTTGCCATAATTATATTTTTGATGGCCATTTCAGACATTAAAGCTGTATTAAAATATACTGTAGCGGGTCAGGGCTGTTTGGGGTTCGTTACAGCTGTGTTTAAGGCGGCGGCGTTATGTTGCCATGGTTACCAGGTGACGCGCTCTCTCGGCGACCTGGTGACGCGCTCTCTGGGCGACTGTTTTGTTTTTGTTGTTGTGGTGGTGGTGCTAAGCCGCGCTTAGCGGTTGAGCTAGCGGCAGAGTGTTTGTTAAGCACCAATAAACGGCAAGACCGAACGATACCTCTGTCTCCTCCTTGTCTGAGCTCGCCACAGTACATATACATATAAATATCTAGTTTAGGTTTCAAACCTGAGGGTGAACACTGTTACTACACCGCCGTTAGGAGTGCTTGTTAAACGTGACTTAAATGTACAGCGTATCTGATGGGCATGCCACATCCAAGGCTCTCTTATTCACTTTTGCAAGCTCTGTATAAAATCGTGGCCGCGAGAGCGAGGCTTCACGTGCACAAAGCAGACGGTGCATTTGCAGAACATTTTATCTTATAAAAAGTT
>VUQR01009443.1:10591-31614 GCA_015108515.1 Hemichromis elongatus | reverse complement strand
CAAGCTTGAAAGTTAATATTTGATAGCAATAGCAATGACCACCTTTATTCTTCAACACAGCCTAGACTACCTTAGGCAAGCATTCTTGTCATTTTTTTTAATTAGCCTTCAAGAACAGTTCTTTAGACTTTAAGGGCATCCCAGATATCTTCTTGAATATTGTCTGCCTTTTGTCCCACCCTGCATCAGTGTTCAGTGTTCACGAGGGACTGTCAGGGTGGAGTGTGAAATTGGACGGGTGAGTGTCCCGGATGTGTTTTCCCTTCCCTGGATTCCCTGGAATCCCTTTCCCTTCATCACTGTTTATAGCCAACCATAGAGCACTTGGTGTCATGCTGTCTTCTACTGCATTGTCAGTGCATTTAGGATTATTCTCATGCTTAAAAATGAAGCCATTGCAATCAGATGCTTTGCAGATAGTATTGTATGGTGGATCAAAATCTGACTGTACATTTCTGCATGCAGAATTTCTACAATTTCAATAATATCCCCAACACCACTGACTGAAATGCAGTCCCAAACCATGACATAGCCTCCACCGTGTTTTACACTCACAGTTGAACCTCCTGAGCACCTCCATGCATATTGATGATTCATCACTTCATAAAACCTGCTGGCATCGATTCCCAGTTTTGGTGGCAAGTGGCCCAAACTTTATTTACTCTTTCCTTTCCTTAAGAACATCTTCCTGACAGCCACTGATACCATTTCTTTGTGACCCACTTACTGTTCTGGCAAAACATTACTCCATTGTGACCGCAAATCGTTGACAGTCAATAGTACTGCAGGTAAAATTTTGTACTTTTCACCTGTCTCGAGAAAAGACTACTTGGATCATCGATCCAAGGAGGAAAAACAAAGATATGAAGAGAAACTACAGATTTTGAGGACTTGTGGTCCATACTCTGTCTTGGTAGCTTTATTTAAATATCTCCTAGAGCTCCAGGTTGGTGACATCTATGTGTATCTTGTAGAGAATTGCTGAACTTCATTTATTTATTTTTCTTTATACAGGTAGTCCCATTGAGACTTAATGTCTCATTTACAAAAGAAGCACTTCTAACACATTTGACAGGATGAAAGCTTTCAAAATACAGAAAACTACATGTATTTTCAATCTGGATGGGTAAATATTGTCACCACGCAGGAGGTGAAGAACGTTCAACAGATGGCTGCAGCAGTGTTAATTTTGTTGACTCATAATTTTTGTCATCAACCATTTTTTTTCCTGACTAAAACAAGACGCTAAATATATAAAACGTAATGCACAAAGACAATGTGTATTGACACTTTTGAAAATGTTCTGGAGAAAGGACATCCAATCAGAATGATTAAGTTGTGTAAAAAAGGTGGGATGGGTCTGGAAGTGATCCAATAAAGATTTCAGTAAGGTTATGCGCACACAATTTGATCTGCCGCCAACAAACAGGTTGGAGGGGGTTGGTGAGGAAGTGCCCATGCTCTGTGTTTCTCATGACAATGCAACAAAAATGTGAACGCTTGGGAGGAAGAGAAGTGTAGACGTGGAAATAGTTTGATGTCAAGGGAAATAAGACGCTTTGTAAACTGTGTCAAAAAAATGAAAACAAATGATGTGTTTTTGCAACAAGCTTTAAGTAACAAAATGTCTAAAATGCTATTTAAAATTGGTTATTTGTTAGATTTTCTGTTAACAGTTCCTTGAGTTAGATGCCTGTTTTATGCTTAAATGAACTACAGGTCATCGTTAAACTGCTTTAAAAAATCCTTGAAATGAATGAAAAAGCAGCCAATGTCCAAGAAAAAACTTTGAAAGACCTTTAGAAAACCTGGAGAACTATTGCTCAAGACCTCCTTGAAAAATTACAGGAAAGTCTCTTGGAAAGAAGATAGAAATGAATGATTTAAGATGTTTGCACAGTACTGTGGTTTTATATATTGCTTTAATTTTGAAAACAAAATCCTAAATAATTTCAAAAGATGATTTACGTTTTCTCTTTGTAAATTGGTTTCCATTATTTTTATAGCATAAATAATAATATTGATTTAAAAAATCTAACTCTGCTCATGACCTACTCAGGAAAGGAAACATTGTGAACGCAAACAAGTAAAAACAAAAATCAGAACGAATAAGTAAAAATGTAACTTTGGTTCAACCTGAATTTGATCCAAAAAAAGGTCAATTCCAAAAGCCACACCGTGTTAACAATATCAGAAGTGATACACCCATTTCACCACTTTTCACATTCACAGTAAAGATTCAAAGTGTAGAGGAAAAACAACCCACCGTGTATACAACAAAAATGTCAATTCACACCGCAAATCCCCCCTGTGGCCTACACCGTATGCTGTCATGAAAAAAGAGCCTAACTTGTCTCTCAGTGTTCAGTCATCTGTGTTCTACATGAACAATGACTTCATACTTCAAAGACACAATGACAGAGGACACACAAAGATCCCAGAAGTTTATTTGCCAGCTCTGGATGCATCCAGGAAATCACGACTTGGCTGATGGGTTGTAATGGAAAGCCTTAAGACTCGTAGTGAGAACAGCGAATCAGATTCAAACAACACTGCGCAGCACTGTCAGTAGTAGAGTGCCAGCTGAAACAGATGGGCAGATGAAACAGCTGTGTGCCTAAATTAATAGGGTTTTCAGCATCGAGCTGACAGCTTGTCTCGGTGGACAATGTGTTAGTCACCGACTAAAAATGTAATCAGATTACAAACGCTTTTTAAAAATCTAAGTGATGTCTCGTTGGTGTAATCCAACACATTTAGCGCAAATCTTCATGTAGAATTTGATTTTTTTTCTTCCTTTTGTAGACAGCCAAGGAGTTTTTTTCTGTTTGTTTTCCCTGTTGATTGTAAATTGGATTATAAATTTGATTTGTTTGTACCCAGTAAGAGCAAACATAAAAAATGTCATGATATGTGGTTTGCCTCTGGGTTTTGGTGTTTTTTGAGTTGTGATTCTTGTTTAATATGTATTTTGGTTTCACTGTGGTATCTTGCTCTTAGTTTGTTTATTTTTTACTATTGTTTGAGGCCTTGATTTTCTTTGTACTCTAGTTTCTTGTGGCATTTACACTTTAGTTACAGCTTAGTGTTAATGAAGTTTGTGTTTGTTTTTAATTTCCTCAGTATTTTTAATGTTTTTCTTCAGTGATCATATTTGTTCCAGTAAAACTGTTTTTATTTTAAATATATCTGAGTTTCTGTATTATATTTAGAGACTGGATTACTGTTTGATTTACTTTTTATTATATTATGACCTTCTTACCATATTGAGTTCCTGGTTTCTGTTTTATTTTTGTATTTTGGGGAATAATTAAATTTTTTGTGTTTCACATCATCTGATATTTCTAGATTGTTGTTATGTGTTTATGTCTCATTCCTAATCTAACTTCTGCATGTCTACGCCATCACTTGTTGATGAGTCATCTTTTTACCTACCTGTTCATTTGTGTGCTCCGTGTTTCCTTTGATTTTGTTTTCTTTGTGTTGTTGGACGCGCTTGTGGGCTTCAGCTATCGGTCAAGTATGGAGGCACTGGCAGTCCATTCCCTGGCTGTTGAACCTAGCTCCTGGGACGTGGAACTTCACCTTTCTAGTGGGAAACGATCCTGAATTAGAGGTTGAGAGATACCAACTAGATATAGTAATACTTACCTCAACAGACAGCTTGGGTTCAAACATGTCTCCTGGAGAGGGTCTGGACTCTGTTCCAATCTGGAGTTGCAGCAAGTGGGGCTGGGTATACATGATTCCCTCGCTTCCTGCCTGTATGTTGGAGTTTACTCTAGTGGAATTGAGGGTTGCTTCCCTGTCCCTCCAGGTCAGGGAACAGACTATGATTTTAGTTTGTGATTACATCCTAAATGACAGCAGATAACCCAGACTTTTTAGAGTCAGTTGATGAGTCCTGGAGGGTGTCCTGGGGAACTCCATTGTTATATAATGTTATATAATGATTCTATTATTTTTAAGGCTCACAGAAAAGTGCTCTAATTAAACACTAGTCACGTGCTCAGCCATTTGTGTCCTTGAAAAGTGACTAATTCCACAGAGGAGGGGTTATGGAATTTGCAGAAATAACACTTCAGGAGACTCAGATAAAACTATCTGGAATTAAGGGAAACATTTTTAATTAAAAAATATGGTTCAGATATAAGGGGCATATTTTCCTGGTTATGAGTAGTGTGCTTTAACCCGCTCTGCACACCTCCTGAATTGGCCATATAAGTATAAGACTGTTTTTTGGAGTGGACATAGTGCAGTCTATTTGCTAGTCTATGTAGTTTTTGGGGGAGACATGGTAGTGGATCAACAGATGAATGTTTAATATTCATTAAGACTTGTGTCCATGGTCACCCAACTCACACAAATCCAGCATTCAGTCTCCCGTTGGCTGCGCTAATCGTTCACCCACTCCTAGATAAAACACTGCGCAGGCATATTGTGTATTTCTCAAAGCAGAGAGGAAGGCCTTCTGTGATATTCAACATCTTCAGTTCAGTGTTAATAATAGACAGACTAGCTTTAAAACTTCTTACAGACGCTTGCTGGTTTCTGGCACTGTGTACGTCACTTCTGGAATGGGCTGCATGACAGCGTTGGGTTAAAGATGCACAAGGGAGACTTAAAATCTTTTGCATCTCATTTTTCAGAATGTTTTAATTAGTGTGGTGTGTATGTGAGTGGGTGCTTGTTTGTGATCGATGTTTTAGTGTGAATGACTGTAGCACGTGCATTAGTTATGTTTTTTTAGTTACTTAAGTATTTAATTCATCATTCACCCCAGTATTTTTCTGCCCTCTGATCTTTTTTTTTTTTTATTAATCATTCGTGTTTTAAGCTGTTAATTTATTAAAAATGCTTTTTCCAAACTTCCAAAAAGTGATTTTCCTCCAAAATACCCCAATGTTACTGAAGTTTGCATTAGTTTACCATTGCAGTCATTGCCATTAGAGAAAAAATAGGCGTAGATAGATAGATAGATAGATAGATAGATAGATAGATAGATAGATAGATAGATAGATAGATAGATAGATAGATAGATAGATAGATAGATAGATAGATATGTATATATGTATATATTAAATCGCACTTTCTTATAGAACTGGAGACAGTGTGAGACACCCTGTGAGCTTCACAAGAAGTGCATTATATTTGAACATCTTTTTGAAGTTTACTCCCTGGCCTATATTTTTAAATTCCTAAGCAATATTCAAGGATAGAAGGATTTTGGAGAAAGAGATTTTTGTCCTCTATTTACAAAGAAGCTTTCTCCTGTTTTATCCATAGGGCATGTTTTATAGTTTGAAAATGTGCCTCGTGGATTGTTGGTCCATGAATGAGGTGTATGGGGACTGGATGTGTCACCAGGTTGATGACGTGTTGCCACTGGGAAATGCTTCTGAGGATGCAAACTTTTGACATGTGGATTTGATACCGTCTAATGGTTTCTGATGAGTGGGAAATTACCTTGAGACTAAACTTTTCACATCTATTCTTAGGAGAGGAAAAAGAAGCCAAAAAAAGTACAATCTGCCATCTCAAAAGATGAAAACCTCAAACAAGGATGAGAGAAATAATAAATGTCAAGTATTATTTCATTTTCATTTTATAAGGCAAAAGTAGATCTTAGATATGCTTGCATCAGTTGGATTTATCATCTGCTGAGACCAACTGAGTGCCTCGTAATGACTTAGAAAGATTCTAACATATTTGTTTTCATGAAAAAATATAGCCATCACGCATTAATTAAAATGTTGCTGTCCACGTCTGACTTCATTTTTGGGTAATCTGAGTTAGATTTTTGACACTTGACAAACAAAGCAAGTCGTAATCCAATAATAACGGTTTAGTTCCAGCAAAGGGGCATTCCTTGTTTGTGGCCCTCTCTCGTGTGTATCTGCTTGAAGTCAATTAAAAGACAAGCAAAAATTACGTATTTTTTTGCTCATAGAGAGTAGCGATACCACTAAATATGATAGTAAAGACAAATTGGCCAAAATCACATGATTTAATTTAGTCAGTGCCAAAACTAAATACACAATAACTGTCTCATTTGGGTGTAGATCAGTCCTATAAATCATAATGCAGTTTGCAGGGATATGGAGACTTCTATGGGCAGTTCCAAAATTAGACTAATTGAATTAGTCTAATTTGAAAATTCAGTTTTCAAAAGCATTTATTCAAGTTACAATTCAGATTCAATCTGAGCAATTCAAATTCAAATTTAACTTATTCAAATTCAGTTTCTGATGGCACAGATTACTGCCCATAGACTTACAGCAAGGCAAGATAAACTTGCTCTGTTTAATGTGGGTCTATTTCTATTGCAGATTTATTTCTACTTTGCTGCTATCGCTATAGGTAGACTTTGAGTTTCCTTTTAGAAGAAAAGGTCACCATAAATCAATAAAAAGTTGCTCTCATTGATCACCTATATTCTTTGATGCTGTGATGTTTTTTTCTTGCTCCCAAAATTAACAGGACACCGAAAATGAAGATTATATGCAATGGCTTTCATATTCTTATAGCAATTTCTAGATTATATCTTCTGGAAGAATCAATCTGCATGCCTCCACCTGTGTCACAAAAACTTGTGGGTCAATGCCAGCATACACTAAGGCTGTTCTACTCTCTTAGGAATATATTTTAGGTTTGTTTTTCCACTAATTTTTCACCCCTATACCTTCACCCCCAGATGTTGCTATCATTTAAACACACAAAAAGAATAAAGGGTTGGAAGAATGCTGTCTAATGTTTATTTTTAGATGAAAGAGAAAATAAATAAATCGCACCTTTTTTGAACAGTTGGCATCAACGCCAACAGTCGGCGGCCACGTTTTTCCTCTAGGTTTTATCTGCCTTGTGTTTGGATCTATTTGTGAACTCACCAGGGAAATGTTATATCAGCTCCAATCAGTCCCACCGACTGAGGGAACCAGCTGCAGCGCTGCAGCATCACAGGAGGTTTAACTGTTCCTGCACTAGAGCCGGCCAAATCAACAAATCTGCTCTCTAATAAAAACTCGAGTGCAAAACAGTCATCATCTGGAGAATGCTGTGCTCACCAATAGTGATACATTCACTTTGGCTCTCTTGTGGTTCTTCCCTTTCTCGATCATATACTTAAAAATCTAAGAGTCAAAGTCAGCTTATTTATGGCGACTGTACATATTGTACATGCTACAGAAAGAAGATACATTAACATAGGGAAAGTTCATGTCACGTTCAAAAAGATTCCAAACTCATTTTAGTCAATGATCGGTCTCCTCTTTAGAGTATCATTGGAGTAAGTCATGCAATAATTGACACAATTTCAAGGCTGGAAAAATTCTTTTTAATCTGTCTTTTCTTGCCTTTTTGATTCCATCCAAATATTTACAACAAATGTTTGTCAATTTTACTGAACAGGAGCCGCCATGATTTCAGTAGGGCATTACAAAATAATTAATAATAATTATTATTTATGAAGCTGCTTTTGAGTGAATTAATTTCAAGCCAAGATGTGATGCTTTTGCTGCCGTCATCCCCAAAAATATTTTCCCCACAAACATCTCCTATCCAAAGGATATCTTTGTTTTACTTGTTCATCACATTTGAAATCCAGAGATCTATACCTTGCCTGCGAAAGCTAGTTTTAAAATGCATTATGTCATCACAAAATAAAGTCTGTTGACCAGATGGGACTAAAAGGGTTGAATCAAATGTAATGATAGAAATAAGGGCAGGGAATGTAAGACCACAGAAAGGAAAGGGAAAATAGTCCCAGTTGCTACTGATCCAATATCACCCCTGCTTTAAATTTACTAGCACACATATTGGATATTTCTGCTTTCATATCTGTTTATTTCACATCATTGTCACTGTTAGTTAAAAATGTAAATTCAAAGCTCTGTGCGCAACAGCTACAGTCTGTCCAGACCAAAATCCAAAGTCTGTATCCATCTCTGAGAGCAATCAAATATTGTCCAACTAAAATAAGGAGAAATAAGACATCTTGCCATCTGAATAGCAAAAGACTTCACCCTGCTTTTAACAAACCTCAGATTCCCAAATCAATCTGAATTAAAGTATTTGATTACCAGTTTCCTAGCAACCCAAGACTATGGCCATCTGTTGCTTCTGCAGACAGACGAGTCAGCCTGCGCTGTAGCCAGCAGGGAGGAATTCCACCACCCTTCCTTCTTTTAAGCTTCTGCAGAGCCCCTTGGTTTATTCCAAAAGAAAGAAAAAGACCCAAAAGGGTACAATTTGCAGTATCTGCGAAACCCATCACAAATACTACTTTCCTGAGTGCATTCTGTTCAATAATTCAGCTGTGGACAGAAGGAAAAAATGAAATATACACAGAGATAAATATCCTGCTCTGCTCATGTAGGCCCTGGGAGGAAAGCATGCTTCTCTAACAGGATAGGCTTTGAAACCAAATTGCAGATACATGAAGACAGGGTATCAGTTCATCTTATGACTGCACCTGCCAATGTAAATTTGCACCAAGCATGTGTGAGGAGAAGCAGTAAGAGAAATTCTCAGCAGTGAATATATTCTTTTCAAACCTTTCATGAGAGTGAACCATTCATCACATCCACTTTATTATTCTCTTAACCGCTTAACAAACATAAGGTCACATGGGGGCTGGAGCCAGTCCAGCACACACAAGCACATACTTGCACACCCACACTTATGGACAATTTAGAATCACCAAAAAACCTAACGAGTATGTCTTTGGGCTATGGAAGGAAGGACACCCACACAAGCACTGGGGACAACATGCAAATTTCACACAGAAAGGCTCGAACTGGCCAGGATGTCAAGCTAGGCACTTTCTTTCTGTAAAACCTCACAGCAAGAAAGTTGTGGATTGTTTTAACTCCATCTGTGGAATTATTAAACATTCAGTGAGGCAGTGAGATGCTCCCATGAGAGATGAGGAAAAGGTACAAACTGTCTTTAATCATAAAACATAAGATAAATAAATTAAAAATAGGGAAATGCCATTCTTTACTCACTTGCACTGATTTTCAAAAGTCAGTTAGTGGTTTCCCTGCTGTTATCCTCTAGCATTATCGTGGAAAATAACTGGATGTTCCATGTAAAGCTGCACTTAATTTGATATTCTACTCCTACCAACAACAAATCCCTCCATGAGAAGAATTTTAGAAGCCACAGTTTTTACTGGGCTTATCCAAGTCAAAGAATAAGAATATTTATTCCTTTTTAATTGATTCTATCACAATTTTTGATTAAAAAACAACACATCAGACATGTATTGACGTGTTTAACCTTGTATGAGTGACAATACAGACACACTGGATCCTCCAGTCTACACTTTGAAAGGGTTGAAACTGTTTGTTGTGTCAGTTTGTAATACTGGCTTAGTGTCACTGTTCTGGGTAATTTTGACCCAGTATTTTGAGTTGTTTTGGTTTCTGTTTGTATTTTGAGCCCCCTCTGTTCTGTGCCTACCCTGGTCCCACATCTCTGTGTTCCCTCTGTTGTCATGTCCGTAGTGTCATAGTGTCTGCTCATCAGTCGGTGTCTGTAAAGAGTTCAGTGTACTTCCTGTTTTACTTTGATAGTCTTCGGTCTGTGTGCGTTCTGTTTGCTCTCCACCATCTCGTCTGTGTGATTAGTGTCAGCTATGTCTCTCAGGTGTTTTGCTCTTTGCCCTGTTCCCCTTCTCTATTTAGTGTCTGCGTGTGTTCCTGCTCATTGTTGCGTGTCCCTCATACTTTCCTCTGTGTTTTGTTTCGTGGACCGATTCTAGCCGTCCCACTTTAGGTTTTGCTTTGTCTATTGTCCAGCAATAAAGCTGCCATTTTGAGTTTAAGTTTTGCCTCTGTGCTTAACACTGCATATTGGGTCCTTTTCCAGCCTGCCTGCACACAGACCATAACACTTACTGTGTGCTTTTAGAACCAAAACTGAAATCTCCTCTGTGTGATCATAAATATCACATCATCATATTTATTTTGTTGGATAACACACGATAAACTACAGTTAAACAGAGGATGAAGTACACTAAAACGACTAAAAGGTATAACCCAAAGATGCAAGAGGTATTCCAGTACAGTACTAATATTTAGCCTTAAATCAGCGCTTAGCTATATAAATCTTTATAATATGTATAATTTTAAAAAGAGATTCTAAAAAACACTTTAAACCATTTGGTACATCTTCAATTTCTTCAAGACCACACACGAGCAAAATATGACCTAAACTAAACCGTCATCTGCCCCAAAGAAAAGAAAATCATAAACAGTTATAGCTTGTGCAGCAGGGGCAAGCACATAAGAATGCACAATGAGATACACCCACATTTTATTAAATACATAATTAGGAAAAAAGTGGAAATATCCACACTGTGTCGCTATTTAGTTTCTCTTGTTTGCAACAGAAGTCTTTGATTGTGAGTTAAACATACATCAGTTCCCCATCTGCTGGAAGTAATCATTAGATTAAACCTCCAGCTCACAGCAGATCTCCAGAGCTGAAAGGATTCTCGTGCCAGCTGCAGTCCAGTGGTGGACTCTTTAGAGGATGCCACATCAGCGACCTGATCGGTAGGGAAACACATATGGAAAGGGTTGATGTTAGCTTGGTAGCAAGAACAGTAGTACTGTAAATAGGCTGTATCATCTGATACACATGTAACTGTGTGGTAAATGATACATGCACACCAGAATGTGTTTGTGTATCATAAATATTAGCGGGTTGGCTACACAAGTGCTTTTATAATGTACCTGAGTGAGGTACATAGAAAATGATTTGAGGTACTTTGTATTCATGAATGTGTGTTTGTTCATAACTTCTGTGAATTGTAATATTTCCTTTAATGTGAGTGATCATTTTGAACCAATCTGCCATGCCTACCAAAATAAATTTTTCAGGGCTTTATGTGTCATGTTTGCATTTAATTGTTCAATTTCTGGCCCTTCACTTGTCGTAAGCACTTTATCGTATTCTGGCCCTCTGAGAAAAGATGTTTTCTCTCGGCAAATTAATATTCTTTAGATTCTACAGAACTTGTCTTCTAACTTTAAGTTTAATCCAAAGCAGTATTTTTCCTAAAAGCTCAAACTCAAAATGTAAATTAAAAGTCACACTAGGATTTAGAAATATTTGTTGACACTTAGAGAGGCCCAATATAGAACCATGAAAACAGAAATAGGACTGAATTTCCTCTGAGTCTAGATGCTGTTGGTATTGGAGTGAGTAGGAGGAAATATGAAACCTTTTTTCTGAAACTAAAAGAACAATTTGAATGTACAGTGTAGGTGGTGCATTGTGTAATTGTAGTTCTGTAAGGAGAGATTGTTACTTCAGGGCCAGCATCAATTGACATAGCATACCTTTGAGAGGTTAGGGATCAAAGCTGGGATAGGCTCAAGTTTGACCCTGAATAGGATAAGTGGAAGAAAATTGATTGATATAAACTTAAAACAAAAAGAAAGGAAGTTTATGCTTAGTGGATTATTTCTCACTTGTAACAATGGTTCTTGTTAATAAATCTTATAAAGTTGGAAAGTCTGTTCATTTCCCCTTAAATGGTGCCACATTTGTGAGGAAAATACATTTATGGTTTGAGCAGCAGAGTGTTAGGCCCAGAAAAACTTGCTAAATTTTCTCTGCTAGTGCCAAACAACTTATTCTGTTATTGACTCTTGTTTCAAGCTTCTGGTACCCCAGATTCTAAAAATCAGGTTTCTGGTTGGTACCTTATAAACAGCACCTGCATGAACCTTACTACAGCAGCCGCTTTTCTACTCCAAGCATGCCACATTCTGGATAGAGCCCATCCATAGATGATGTTCCACAAAGATAAGTTCCAACATTATTTAGAGTGACTACTAGTGCCATCTCCAAATTATCAATTATATAAGATTTCTTGCCCAAATAAATACATTACATTACACAACTTAAAAAACATTTTTGTATTACTAAAGTTTCTATTTCTACTTCTGTCTGAGGGTCTTATATAATGACCTTACTGGTATTTTTAAAAACATTAGTGACTAGTTTAGCAGATTTTGTCATTGAGTTTACAAGACTAGCATGAATATTTACCAGACAGTTTATTTTTTTATTTATCAAAGGTTGGGAGGAAGGTTTGATGAAGTGCCTGGACAAGAACCTGGAGCAGGGCTTTGATGAGGATGTTGAAGGGACCTCAGGTGCATCATCCTGTTCCACTGTCAAACTGAGCCCTCAAGAATTTCGTTGCTCCTATTCAGTCACTAAAGCATTTGTGACATTGTGCACTGACACTGAGGTTCAGCTCAGTCCGTGTGTTAATTTAGTGGTGTTGGTGTAACAATATTGGCAGGTCCTGCTTGCAAAACATACAAAGCAAATTCCAACTAGACATTGAACATCTCTGTTGTTTATTTGGGGACTGCCCACATAAAGAGGTTGCCAACAGCTAATTATATTATATGGAGCATAAACAATTGATAATTTTCTACATTTGCAACACATTGTCTACTATACTCCAAAGAGAAACATGCTTTTAGGGCATATAAACAAATATTGCTGATGATTTTCTTGCAGCAGTATGTATATTTAATACATTGGCCAGATGGAAACATGGGCTTTGATGTATTTAATAGCAGCATCACAGCTTAATAATAAGAAGTGCATGCATCTAGCATCCTATTAATGAGTGAAATCTGACCTATAGCTATAAATCAATTCCTAAGCAAACAGTATCTACATAAGGACTGTTGTACATTGTGACACACCTGAATACATTTGCTTTAAACCTGTTGTTGTATCTTCTTAGGAATATCCCGCAGGTTTATGTAAAGCCTCAGTTACCCATGTCTCTCCAAGTGCATATCAATAGCTGTAATCTATTGTGGACAAACTAAATATTTGTGCTGGAGGAAGATAAACTCACATTATTTTGGCCGACCACACAGTTGATCCAAATTTGACAAAAGCTTCATGCAGCTGTTTGCAGTCCTGCCAGCTGGAGATCCAGCAGCCCAAGTGACTTGACTTTTTTTGTTTGTTTCTTTTATGTCCTTATGAAACAGCTTGTCTTTAATTTTGTTCGCAGTGTTGGTTGCTATACGAGTCATGAAAACAGTTTTGTCCAACTGAGATTCAGTAGCAATCAATTTGGCAGTGGGACACCTAAGTCTCTCTGTCATTATCTCTAACGCTAACCCTCCTTCTCCTCTCCTCTACCGGCCTCAGAGACAAAGTGGTTTACTCCAGGGCCGTGTTTAGAATCCACTGTCACATCACTCAAACACTCAGTAATGTTCGTCTATAATTAGAAACTCTAGTGTCATTTCCTTTATTTTTTTTTTATTTCTGCCTGCTGTTGCCTTCATCTCTTGTTCTAATATATGAGCTATACTTTGCCACCATATGGCTACCTGCAATATAAGTAACTGTGTAATATCCATAATTTTGTTGCAGAACATTCATTTCCCTCCTGGTTCTGTGTATATATCTGTAATAAACAGTATTCGCTGAGTTGCTTCTTAGGTTAATTAATAGGAATGACATTTTCTGAAGAATCTTTTTCATTAATGTTAACCAAGTTTTGTAGCTACATGTACTGTATGTTTACACTGCAAACTACTGTGTTGTGCAAAAGTGTTGAGTCAACCCCAGAGGTATTTTTCTCTCTCACAGACTCACACCAGGAACCTTTCACACGATAGCTAAAGGAAAGGTTTAAGTCTGTGTGTGACACAAGATTTTAGCACAATACTACATACAGGCACAACATTTGGAAAATTGACATATAAAGTATCATCCTTTTCTCTCATTTTTTCATCAGAAAATATATAGACACATCTTCTTAGAAACAGAGCTGACATAAAAACACTTTATTCACTCAAAGGAAAGCACTTAAACATCCATCTTTGTTTGTATTAGCTGTTGTCTGTTTGCCTGTAAGACCCTCCCTCTCCCCTCCCTCATCCACTGCTTGCCATTCTTCCCCGCTGCTGGCATTAAAGGGGGGGACACCAGCCCCTTTGGAATCCTTCGTGGCCATCATTAGTATTCTGTGGGGAAATAAAAGGACCCATCTGTGGAGGTGGTGATGAGGGGGGTGACAGGAGGAAAGAAGGAGGAGGAGGAAAAGAGGGAGGGGGCATCCCCTGAGAGACCAGGGGATTAACCATTGACACATGGAGCCTGCTAATAAGGTGGTTTGGTAAAACCCATCCATAGGATCAGTATTTACATGTGTAACAGAAACCAGGAGCACATATCCATAAACCTACATGCATGCTTTAACAACAATGTATCTTATACACTTAAAAAAGTGTCAAAGTCTATCACAAACTGCAGCCAGACACGCACAGTAGCAGTGCAGCACCTTTATTAAATTTGTAGTAGGGCCACATCTGGTCGCATACACCCAGTGAACAAAGGGAGAAGTGGAGGAGCTGGGGGGGCAGTGTCAGATATGGAGATTTCATTCCATGCTGTAGAGTATTAATGTGCATGTGCACACGCCAAGCATCTGTCACGTATAATTGGAGGGTGTCAGGTGTGGACACGGGGCCAGATTCAGTCCACCCACAACATGGATTGTCTGCTCCCGTGACTGGTAGAATCTGTGTGTCAACATCTATATTTATTACAGGGCTGACCCAGAGGTTTGGGAAGATGACTGGCTGATAGCGGATGAATGACTCTTGAGATCGTCATGAATCATGTTGCATCACCCACAGATGCCTCCTATCTACAACAACCCCACTGTTGCAGTTTTTGATTTAATGAGAATTCATTGATTGCTCCAAACATTTCTACAGAGGCTTTTTTTTCTGGCTAAATAAAATACAAATAAATAAATACTCCCCTCGATGTCAGCTGTGTTCAGTTAGATCATCTTTGTTAAAGCAGTAAAGCAGGACTTGTTTGTTTTGCTCTCCACATTATATTGTCACCAAGTACGACATCCAAGTGCATGAGATCATGAACATGAAACCCTTCCTCTCAGGAGACTTACCTGTCATTTGCACCGCTCACAAGCTCCACAAGAGTCTCCAATGCAGCTTGATAGGAAAAAATCTCCACACCCCTCCTTCTGTGCTGAAGGTTCTGACACTTTTGCAGTTTTGTTTGCAAAAGCAGTCTCCGTGTAGACTTCGAGTTCCTGCATTACCAGACTGTTCATGAATGTCTGCTGACACGAGGAAGGGGGATTGCTCATTACTTTCAGGTTTCATTCATGCTAGCTAGGTAATGTGTCACACGAGTCGATAACACCGCTCGGAGTTAGAATTTACTCATGGGATGAGGCAATTAACTGGGATGCAGTGCAACCTTCACAACAATATGACAAGGAGTTTTGCCTCTTTTAGTCTCTCCATCTCACCTAAATTTAACTTAAATGACAGTGTAGCTTACCAAGCTCGTATATAAACAGATCACTGCAAATTGAGGAACAACAAGGTAATATAGTGTCATTCAGCACAAATCAGGGTCTGATTGGCTTCATGGATCTAGAAATAGAATTTTGCTGACAGAGGAAGCAGTTGGGACCAAAGATCGATAGGCTCTCTTGCATTCCCTCCCTGCTTAAAACCTTAGGCATTTTGTCTGAGCACTGCATTTTGTTTTCCCTTTTCCTGTCTGGCCATGCACTGACTAAAGAGATGGTGGTTTTGATTGTAATAAAGTTTACCTCTGAAAGACTGTAGTGCCTGCAGAGTCAGCTTGCCTTAGAATTATGCAGACTGAGGCTTAGCCACTTAGGAAACATTAGTTTTTAAATGTTTAGCATTAGTGCTCAAATGTTGTTTTTTTTTCAATAAACCGAGGAAGCTCCACTTTTTTTGTATAAGACTGGAATTTATGTCGTGTCCTGTTTTTTCTTAAATACAATCCTTTCTTAATCATAATGACTAATAAAAATGATAAGGACCCATATGTTATCAGGGGTATTTTGTTTGGGGTTTTTTAATAGCTGCAGAACTTCAGTGTAAGTTGAGATATTTTGTTTTTGTTTCTAGTGCAAATTTGGGTGTTTAAGCTGAGCCAGAAACGTTAATGAGCATGCACAGTGAGTTACAGATTGCACTTCAAGAAAAGGCTTTTTGGCTTCTATGATAAACTTCTAGTTAAATGAACGAGGATCTACTTGAAGTCAAATATTTAATTTTTATTGTCATGGCTACCAAGTCCTCCTGCGCAGTACTTCCAGTTTCTATGTGCCTCTTTGGCTCTTTCCCTGTAAATGTGTGAATACACATGGAGTGCAACTTCATGTAATGTGGGAATTTGCATGGGTTGTCCTTAATGTAGTTATCTGGTCATACATTTGTGAGAATCAGTGCATATATTTATGGCAGACAGTCATGTGACACCAGATGCTGATTCGAGTGTTTATGTCTTAGTCTCTGTATTGGTGATTTTAAGCTGTAAGTTAATGTCCTAAACAAGCAGATAGATGGCGTGTGTCCGGCAGGGTGCAAAATTTGAAACTGTGAGTCAAATAATAATGATTTTGCCTTGTGAAACATGCGCTAGTCAATCTTTCCCCATATGGCTCCGAACATGCTTGCAAGCTGCCGTCGGTCAGTGACGATTCCTCCTACACCAAACAGTGGAAGTGATCTGGGCCTGCACTGCACGTCCAGCAAAACAGCAGCAGATGGTGAGAATTCTGGATCTGCGAGCCTTTGTGATGGACACCTCTGAGACTCGAGTGAGTGACAGCTGTTTCTCAGTACGTGTCTGTTTACTGTGCAATCAGCTGCCCGGGGGGTTTGGCACAAAAAGCTTAATCACAGATGTGATGTCACGAGCATGTGCCCTTCGGTGTATCATTAACTAATGATGTAGGAAGAATCAGCACAGGATAGACTTTTTTAAAGAACTGCATAAATTGTTAGTCCTTTTTTTTTTTCAAATCATTTTTTGAATATAAAAGCAATGTATTTCATTTTCAAAAGAAATTCATAAATATTCAAAACACGGCCTCTAAAAATAAACTCATTAAGCTGCGTTGTTTTTCTGTAGCCCACTGAACACTGAATTATAATGGTTTCTGAAAATAGATATGTACTGTATTAGAGCCTTGATTTTAACAACTTTACTGATACCAATTGTAGAGAGTCAAAACAAAAGTGATAATATTACATTGATTAATTATTTATATACACACATAAAACATATATAGAAATGTGCTTATGGCTATACATGGTTAACAGTCTCAACTCAGGTTGTGGTCACAGATGTAAAGGCATCCACATAATTTGATTTCCTACTATGAACAAGGGAACCTTAAATTTATCTTGAATGAGTTCACAGATTCAATCTGGTTCCACAGTATTTCCATACACAGGAATGATATTTAAAAAGTATTATTCCAGTGTATACTAATAATAAAAGACAGCTACTCCTGTTTGAGATATTATATATCTAAACCATGTAAACAGCCCATTTGTAAAGCAGCGGTCTATTACACTCATTGCTTCACAGCATGGGAAAACCTTAAAACCGGGAAGCTAATGGGTCACTAAGAGACTTTAAACATTTTACTGCCTCATTTTCAATATTTATAGCCTTTGTTTACTGCTTTTTCCTGTATTTTTTCCAGTTTTCAGAAGACTTCATTGTTTTAGCTGGTGTCATTTAACACTTAACATATAGTCATTTAAGTACATCATACACTAACAAAATTTGTATGATTATTTAAATCTGTTCAACACTTAATTTAGACAAAGATGTAATAGTTTAGATCCAGTCATTATGTGGCTTCTCATCTGTGTTTTTTTTACCTGACTTTTCCAACTTTGTTGAAAACTGTGACACTAACCTCCAAGGTTTGGTGAGCTGAATAGCTTCACAAAACATTGGTGCTGATTTTCCATTTTCTTTAAGCCTGAATAGCGTCATTTTCACATGAACACTCATGAACTCTCACTGGAAGAAAAGCATCTGAAAACCTGGAGTGATCATTGCTGAGAAATATTTGACCAGTCCACACAGGGCGTATGCAGGACTGACAGGGTTGTTGACCTTGATTCAGTCGATTATTGGTGGACTTAAGCAGCCCTAACCCAA
Organism: Hemichromis elongatus; assembly: GCA_015108515.1. Classification (NCBI taxonomy): domain Eukaryota; kingdom Metazoa; phylum Chordata; class Actinopteri; order Cichliformes; family Cichlidae; genus Hemichromis; species Hemichromis elongatus. The sequence continues at coordinate 13,578 of VUQR01009443.1, read as the reverse complement.
ATTTAATCCGGGCTGCTTATTTTTTGCTGTGAAAAAACTGTGAAAATGCCTTTATTTTATATTTGTGTCTTATGTTTCCACTCTCTTAAGACCAGTCAATGAAATTATTTCTAAGTGATTATATGCAGTCTGTTTGTTTGTATTTGGAGACGTCTTTGGTGCTTAGCAGTCATTGCCATGTTGTTTTCACTGCATTTCTCAGTAATCACTGTGCCAGCATGATGATGTCACTGGACTTGCAGCAGCTGCCAAACCTCCAAACAAACAGGCATGAGCTGTCCTACTGCAACTACAAATAACAGAAGGGATGAAATTAACACAGTGCCTCAATGGCCATGTCTGAAGAGACAAAAATATCTGCAGCATGTTAAGGAAGAATGATTCCATGTCAAAAATGCTGCTTTCCATTGATTTTGAGTTTGGAGCAGGCAGCTGGACAATTTTTCCGAAACTTTTACATTGTTATTAGTTTGCACCAAGTCTGATCTCTTTTCATTTCACACATGTTAATTTACCACAGCAGTGTGTCATTACATTTTTGTCTTATTCTCTTATTCTGTGTTTTGTCCTGTCTGTCTATGCTCTCTTTTATTATTTTTCTTTCCCTCAGATGGCTGCCCCTCCTTTGACCTGGTTCTGCTGGAGGTTTCTTTCTGTTAAACAGGACTATTTCCTTCACACCACTGCAAAGTTCTTGTTCATAGGGCGTGGCTTGATTTTTAGGGTTTCTTTAAGAATACTGTAATATCTTTACTCTATAAAGTGCCCTGAGGTGACTGTTGTTGTGATTTGCACAATATAAATAAACCTAAACTGAAGTGAAAAGATGTTCATACAACTTCTTATATTCTGTTAGAGAAGACAAAAGGCTTTGTGTTTTCAGCAGAAAATCTGAAAAGATCTAACTTGGAATTTCTGCATTTCATCCTAAGCCAGAGGTAGCATTAAAATTCAGTGTCATAGCCTTCCTTTAGATTAAGTTGCACCATGTGGGAATGCTCAATGTTAGTGTTCCTTGTTTCCATTAGAAGAGTTCGGGGGAAAGCTCCAGAAATAAGTCACCACTGCTGTTCGAACAAACAGAATCAATTTTCTCAGCCAGGTAACTTTGGCATTATTGTCAAATTTAACAAGTTGCACCAACTACGACAAACTAACCACCACAAATTTAGCATCAAAACAATAATAAAAATAAGATAATAGATAATAAGATATAAGACAATAAGATGAGATTGACATCCATGTACAGTACTGTGCACGCCTTATTTCTTCATGTCATGCCTCCAAGAAGCCAAACTGCATTTTTTTAATGGTGTCTTAAGCAACAGTAGACTTTGGACATTGGCTGCACTGATTGTACCTGTCTTGCTCTGGTGTGTGGTGAATGAAAAGAAAAGCCCACTTTCTCAGGACTACTGAAAGAGTGCACAGTTGACTGAACAGAGAGACTGAACATAAATGACTAAATGATGGGGAACACACAAATAGAGGTTGACGACGATGACACAAGGAACTGACAGAAACTGGACTGGTTAATGAGGATTGGAAACAACTGAGAACAGAGCTGGAATCTAACAAATGGAATAGATGAAGTGAAACGAAACATAATGTACATGAACAACAGGTTATCACAATAAAGCAGGAAACACATGGGAAACTGAAACCTGAAAAAACTGGGTCAGTAAACACTGACCAATAAATCCTTCAAGCATAAAAATGGCAACTATCTCAGGGAATGAACCAGTGTTGGGATTAACAAAAGTTTGTGGTCCATAGGAAGGGAAATGGTGGAGAAGTCTACTGCTCTTAGGAGTATAAACGTCATTTTTATTTTTATTGCATAAAAAAAAGAAGAGTGAAATGCAAACTGTGTCCAGGACAGAAACAACTGCAATAGCTGATACAGCCGTTGCAGCTGTACCAAATTCAGCTCTCTGCAAGCATCTACATAGGGAAAAACTCAGAGTGATGTTAAAGCTGTATGGTGACCCCAGCCCAGCTGCAGGAGCCTCCGCTTCAATGGATAATGAAAGCAGTGAGAGTGAGCAGTCAAAGCTGCTGGACTAGAGCACCCTTTTTTTTGCCTGTACTAAATAACTGCTTTGGTGATGCTTTGAAATCTCTTTCATCCTGTTTTCAACTTTGCTTTGTGTTTTTGGTTTTGTGTTCATACATTAAAAAAGAAAAGAAAGACATGTGTGTCCTCGATGGGATAGGGATTCATTTTGGTGTGTGGGACTGTAGTCTCAGGTTTATATTATTATCTGACAATTACGTGACAACTGATTTCAGGTCATTTTACAGAATAACAGACAAGTAATGCAGTGTAACGAATTACTTTCGCCATCCATCTATGGATGCACATAGTAGAGAACTTAAAAAATAACTAATTTTAGTTTGTAACTGTCATGGTCCTGGTTGTTTAGATCCAGTGTCGTCTTATGTTTCGGGTTTATTCTTGTTTTCTTAGTTCTCTGGGTTTTGATTCTAGTGTTTAGTGTTTTATTATCCCTACCTGTGTTCTCTCCCCCTGTGCTCTCTTCATGTTCCTGAGTTTGTTGTTAGACAGTTTGTGAGTTTCCTGTTTTACTTTGAAGTTCTGTATCTCATCACACCCGTTAGGTTCAGCTGTGTGTCATTTCCTGATTTCTCCGTGTGTATTTATAGTGTTTTTGCTTCTGCTCGTCGTTGCTCCGTTTGTGTAATTTGGTAAAATATCCACGTCTCTCTACTCTCCACTGCTCGTCCCCTGTGTCACCTCCATATGTTTTTCCCTGCGTGTATTCCGTGAGTTATGGGTTCGGGTTTTGTTTGTTATTAGTTTCCCCAGTTTAGGTTTATGTTTAGTTCTGTCCTCGCTTTTGTTATTTTCACCTTCAACAATAAAGCTCCCTCGCGTCACAGCAAGCGCCTGCATTATGGGTCCTTCTTCACCTTACCACACGACTGCTTACGCAGCCGTGACATTGTAGTGTTTTATGGATGGG